>VZTO01002843.1:4331-40743 GCA_013400615.1 Syrrhaptes paradoxus | reverse complement strand
TCTCTGTATCTTCTGTCACCAGAGCACCCACCTCATTCATCAGTGGGCCTACATTGCCTCTGGTGTTAGCCTTATCTGCAATGTGTTTGAAGAAGCCCTTTCTATTGTCCTTGACCCCTCTAGCAAGGTTTAATTCTAAGGAGGCCTTAGCTTTCCTAGTTGCCTCCCTACACTCTCTGACAACATTCTTATATTCCTCCCAGGTGGCCAGCCCCTCCTTTAGTAGAGACAAAAGAAGGATTCAAGATATCTCTTCCCACAGAATTCTTTGTTTGTGCCTGTAGTTCTACCTTACCTAATATGTTAAAAAAATGGACAAACCTGGTGCAATGTCATCTTCTTTAGATATGGTTTAAGGCCTTGCCAAAAATAATTAAATAATAAACTTTTGTGCCATTGCCACATACACACAAACACAGCATAAAATCCTCTGCATCCACTATCCCCAATTAAGACCACATCAATCAATCTCATTGTCAAATGGATAAGCTTTATGAATTATTTATGTTTTAAAACCTTTTAAATTACAAAAATAATTACCAATCAGTAAAGTAGTCACTAATGCATAGAAAAGAGAATCTTAGAAGCCTAGCTAGAAATACCTACCGCATGTTTTCTTATCGTCCTTTTCTTTGACTAACAGTATTTGCCAAGAAAACAGATAATAATCAGAATAATTTCAAATTACTCATCTGAAGTACTGAGGCCTGAGCAACAGGCCTCGAACCAAAGTTGACCTCCTGACGAACCCCTCCAACAGAACAACATATAAGAATAGTACCCGATCATTAGCAAAGTATGTATGCTCATTAGAAACAACTTAAAGAATAATCACTAGTGAAGATCAAATGTTGTGAGACTGTACCTTCCTTCCGTGTTCGGACGCAGATTGTCAAGGCCATGGGACCAGACGTCTGGCCTTGGTTGGAATCATGTGGTGAAAGCCAAACAGATAAAGAAGCACCCTTGGTTTCTCCTTGAGCCCTGGCCAGGTTTGGAGGGGGAATCTAATGAAGAACTATGCCAGATGTTCTGCATTTGAAGTGATGTCATCTTGTTTATTCAATAGTATGAAAAGCTGGACCCTCTTACAGCGACTTTGGAGACCTCACCTATGAGGGGATGTACTGGATAGGTGTGTGGAGGGTTGGCCCTTGGCTGGGGGCCAAACCACACACAGCCGCTCACACAGTCCCTGCCCCCACACAATGATAGGGGAGAGAATTAAAGAGGTNGCGCCACTCCCGGAGGCACTCACGGAATGTAGATAACAGCCCAAGCATCCCAGGCTGAGAGCTGACCAAAGCAGGGGGAAAAAAACAGCTAATGATCCCCCTGCAGAGGGAGGATCCCAAAACTCATGGAACGGAGATAACGAGCGTCCCGTGCCAAGAGCTAACGGCTTCTGTGGGGGGGAAAGGCCTTGGGAGAGCGAATGCGAGATGATCTGGAGCCCAAGGGAAGTGAAAAGAGAGCTCTCCCGGAAGGATCCTCACCTATATACTGGGTATGACGTGTATGGGATGGAATATTAATTGGTCAACCTGGTTTCCATCTGAACCTAAGAGCAAATCGCAGGCTAGCAGCTGGACTGTGTCTCTTTGCTTGTCTGCTGACCTTGACAGCAGAACAAAAGATCGGTTATCAGCTTCTCCTGAGCGGGAATCCAAAACGTAGCTTCTTGCTAGCAATTTATTAAGAGAAGGAAAAAGGAAAAAAGAAAACAAATTAACTCTCCTCTGCTTAACCCATGACAATAGGACCTCCCAATTGCCAGGACAGACTCTCCAGATCCCCGCTGCAACCAGGGCGCCCCAGCAACTGGGGATCTGGATGATGGTAATTAGGGCAATTGGTGATGCATCTTATTTAAATGCTATGGTTAACCACATATAGTAATACTTGTCTTATCTTCTTTGTACTGTACTATTTTGTCTTTTATCTTACTGCTTTGCACTATATTAACTTATTCTGTTTTATCCTTACTTATTATTTTATTGTTATTGCTTTAACCATAAGTAAAGATAAACTCAATTCTTTAAGCTGGTGTCTGTGTCCCTTGCACTGACCCCATCTATTGGCAAAACAACAGCTTAAGTACAGAGTAAATTTTGCATACTGGTATGAGACAATGTCCAAAACTAATCATCACTTTTCCCAGAAAGATTGCCAGTCATTGTGTTTTTCCCTGAAGGACAAGAATGTAAGATACCTCCTATGTCTGAGACTAAAAGTATATCTACTGCAGAATTGTCTTTACAATTGTGGAAACAGAGATGCCATTTAGGGATAGTCAGTGAGTTCTCTCACTCTCTGTCACTTATAAACTCAGAAAGAAAAGGCAATAATTTATAAATCCTCAAATCCCTCTCAGAACTGTGTTCTCAAAAACACCTGCTATAGCCTTCCTATCTTGCTTGTCATTAATGTCTAAAATTGCACAGTTTTATAAGGACTGTACTGAAGGAACTGATCTTTTAACACACAGGTAAAGAACCTAACATATACCATTTTCAACTAAAAAACCTTACAAATTCATAAAAGCTGCTTCTATACGAGACCATAAAAGCCTTTTCTCTTCCTGTTTATTGGAAAAATCCTCCATCCTGACACAATACTCTTTGAGGACAATGGTATTTAAAGGAAAGAAATTTCAAGACCTTTGAGGTCTCATAGTTCAGTAGATCAGATACAGAGTTGTTAGAATTTTAATGGGAAATAGCCTTTCAATGAAACTATTATATTTTAAAAGAATTACAAAAAAAGTCTGTGACCACAGCTTTTAAAAGGTAGGCTGCATTTCAGCCCTGTCACTCCCGCACCATTCTATTTTCTTCCATTACTTCTCAATTTAAAGCTGAAAGTTTGAAAAATGTCAATTTTATAAAAAAGGAAATACAGAAATTCTCCATAGAGATGTCTCTTAAGTGTGTCCAAATTTATAGTCACAATCTCAAAGGCTTGTTTAGTAGTATAAATGTCACAGATTTTTTTTTTCCCCAAATACTATTATTAAAGCTTCTTACTAAATTCTACACAGGATCATATGAAACATTTTACTGACAACTGTAAATGTCCATTAAAGTTCCTTTTTCAAAAATTTCATTTCTTAAATCAAACGTTTAAATTATTTTTTTGCTGGCATAACTCAACTTGTAAAGTTTTCATGACATACTGAGTTATGCTCAGTATGGCATTAGGATACTACAGGGTAATGCAGTCACATACTGCTTCTTATTCACCTATGATTTTCAACATCAAAAGCACTTTTAAAGTTCTTTTTCTGTCTCCTTAAAAAAAAAAAAAAAATTAAAAAATATTTTTATAAAACCTAAAAAAAAAAAAAAAACAACAGAATAACCCATAAGTAAAGTAGTGATGCTCTACTTTCTTTTACCATGTACACTGGATTATATACACTGGAGTACACACAATCTATGATGTGTTAGGTATTTTCAAGCTTGCAAGACAAGTAAAAATAATAAAAAATGCCTGCTTTCTGCCCCCATACTCCACATCCAGGAGTATGCAACAGAAAAGCCAAGCTGCTTGGTCAGTCTCTCAGCCACACCTTCAAAGCAGCCAATAGATCACATCAGACTTACCTTAAGGATACAACCTTCACTGCTTCAAAGTATACCTGCAAATTCATCATGAAGCCCAGAAGAGACTAAGTATTTTGGCTGAGAATATTTGGTTATGTACAAACTGTAAGAGGACAGCAAAGCAAGACTAAATAATCTTAAAGACATCTGTATTGCTGCCTTTCAGAAAAAGGCTTTTCACCATAGCATATGTGACAGCAGTAACACACTGCCTGTAATAACACCTTCCTCCTCAGTGTCTATAGCCTCTTCTTTAAAGCACAAGTGGAATGCAGGTTTTAAAAAATTGCCCACTCTTTTTTTATACAACACCCTACAACACCCTTTTCTATTTAAACATTAATTGCCTTCTCATCTGCTGTTCCTCTACTTCAATATTTTTTGTGTTCCTGCTTTTCAGTCTACTTTCCAAAGAAAATCGGGCTTATGCAACTATTGCCTCTGTAGCTGTCTTTTTCCATGCTGTCTCAGGCACACCCTCTTCCCAATTTCAGCCAAGTTTTGCAAAGGTTGCACAAATGGAAAAGAAAATCTCTGTAAATTACTCTGCTGAACTTACCCAGAATTTGTAATCCAACATAAAAGACAAAGATTTAAAACATTAGGTATTCCTAACTGAAGATGCAGTCATGCTGTGATGCCGAAAAACATGGAAAGTGATGACCCTAGATCCTTAAATGTCAGGGACAGGATGATGTTGCTACTTTGCAAAGACATGTGACAAGCATCAGTCCTCCTGGAGGGATCACAATAAGGCACACAGCTGTGTCCTGATTGCAGCATTCAGTCATAACAGCTAGTACCTTCTGTGGAGAAGATCCTTGATCCTTCTGATTTGTGTTATCTGGAGGTCTTGGGAAGCAGGGAAAGAAAGTCTCCAAAGACTTCTTGCAAAAAAAGGAACTGGATGAAAATGCGAGTGAGAAATGAGCACAATGTGACTTAGACTTATGGTAAAGGCATCTGCCAGATAGGGACCGCAGAGACATCTAGACAAGGCACTTGGGAAATACTTTACCAAAAAATTAGGTCACGTATCTAAAAGGCTCATTATTGTCTAACTGCAGGAAAATAAATGGATTGTCCTGTGACAACTGAATTGAACATGGGATGCTTGCTGTTTGATAGATGAATCACACCTGGAATATTTTAAACAGGAAATACCACCGATGGGCAGAAGCAGAAAAGGCAACCTGATGGAGACTCTGAGATGCTTTGGCATCATTTACGCTAAACAAGTGTGTCTGAAGTGGGTTTAATACTGATAACTAACCTTTACCACATCCAGGAGCTTGACTCCTCTCCTCCTTGTACCTAGGAAAAAAAATGAGACAAAATGAGAGGTTATCTGTAGTTTTTCAGCCTACTCAGATGCATAAGTAAACTGAGCTGCCAATTCCATGTAAACAAACTGTACTCCAAACATAATATTAATGACCAGTCGGGTTGAGGAGACCTCAGCACACCCAAGACAGTGTTTTGAAACAACCATGAAACATATTTCCTGGCATCAAACCTCTTTGGAAAATGTCAGCTACTGCACTCAGAAAGGACATTAATCTTGCCAGACCAAATTCCCCATGGTGGAATGTAAGGACACAGGTTATGATTAGGTTTGGTTTCATCAGGCCCTTTTGAAACCTCTCTCAGAATGAGAACCTCAGAGAGTGGCACACAGCATACTAGTCAGAAAGATGCTTCTCCATTGAATCTTAGGACCATGTCTCATTCTGTGTTTGTGTTTCTGTAAAAGTTCTCAAAACATTGTTTTGCATATTGCTGCCTAAGAAGAGCTGTTGCATAAGAAGTTATTCAGAAACACAAGTGCAGAGGAAGAAGATAACCAACAAAAAAAGTCGTCATGGGTTAAGTAGAAGAAAGTTAATTTTTTCTTTTTCCCTTCTCTTCATAAATAGCTAGCAAGAAGCTATGTTTTGGATTCCTGCTCAGGAGAAGACTGATAAGAAAAGAACGTTTATAGTTATTGCTAGGCTACTCTCAAGGACAAATACATTCAGCCTCTCTCCTCTCCACAGGCAGAGCGGGAGGGGGGAGAGACAATGCGGCTTCTAGCTTGGGATTTGCTTTTAGGTCAAGATTGAGAAGCAGACTGACCAATTATTCCATCCCATGCACATCATACCCAGTAGATAGGTGAGGACCCTTCCGGGAGAGCTCTCTCCTTCACTTCCCTTGGGCTCCGGATCATCTCGCTTCGGGTGCCTGCATTCGCTCTCCCAAGGCCTTCCCCCCACCCCACAGACGCCGTTAGCTCTCGGCTCAGGACAGTCATTATCTCCGTTCNGGAGTGGGCTGGGCCTTTGGTCATCAGGTGGGGAGGGGCAGAATCACTGTGTATCACATTGCATATTTGTATATAGTATTATTTCCAATATTATTGTATTTAGTTATTAAATTGTCCTTATCTCAACCCACGAGTCCTCTTTGCCATTTACCTCTTTAATTCTCTCCCCTATCATTGGGTGGGGGCAGGGACTGTGTGAGTGGCTGTGTGTGGTTTGGCCCCCAGACAAGGGCCAACCCGCCACAAAAGTTAAGAACGATATAAAGATGTGTGTGCATTCTTCTTGTAAATGAGAAAATTAAGTGCCAAAACTGCTGAAGACATGAGACTCTCATGACTATGATGTGGTTGAGAACAGCATCATTGTTTTACATAACTGAGAGGAACTGAAGCAATGCCAGGTGCACAGTGGCCTAAACATTAGTACATCAAGTACGAGCAATGGGAGGACATAATTGCGAGGGATATTGCATTTCTCTAAACTGCAATATACCACCTCTTTCAAGTGACAACCACAAAACAAATCTGGGTTCCTTAATAAAAACTGTTAACTCAAGGAATTCTACCTTAGTCATCAATGAAGTTGGAAGATACACGATAAATAACGCAAACAAGTAAGAAGGCTGATCTGGTTAAAGCCTATGTGTTATTTCTTACACAAATTCCTGTGCAAAGTTGAATAAATTATCAAAATAAAAATTTAATTCTGTGACAAAACTTATTAGTCATTTTCTAGGTGCTCAAAATTAAAAATAATCATGTTACAATTCTAAAAATTGCTGTATGACTTGTTAAAACTTGACATACAAGAAAGATTTTTGAAAGAATATAAAAGAGACTTTTAGATTGACTATTTCTTATTGTCATTAACGAATGGACAGTTTTCAATTACCAAAAAAGAACAATGTTTCTTTAATTTTTACTTTGAAAGATGGTTATTAAAGACATTGTTTACACCGTAACTTAAATATATTCTTCAAAATGAGTTTTCCAAGTTCATTGTAATTAATCAGCATGCAAAATGGAAAAGGAAGGAAGAGGGAAAATGAAGAAAAGGGAAAGGGAGATGCATATCCTTCTAATTTGTTCCTGCTGCTTTCAGTTTTTTCCCCTCTTAGTTAACAGTACTCTTAAAGCTTACTTAAAAATCATACTAAAAAGTTGTATTTTGTCACCTTCAATTATATTGAAGGCATTATTTATTATATTGTGAACACTTTATCAAATACTTTCCACATCAAATTATTTTACACATTCAATCTTTTGTTCTCTTAAGAAATAATATTTGGCTTCCAATGTTTTTAGTTTCCACTTTTTTGAAAATATATAAAAGTGAGGCTCTGAGAGGACTTCTTTAGATAAGGCAGTTCTTTAGAACTCCTAAATTATATACGAAATAGTGCACTTCTAAAAAGAAAACTTAATGCAATAAGTCATATACATCTATAAAATAAACAGTCTATAAATATTTACAAACTTTTTTTAAAAATAAACATTTTACAGAAATATCCAATTACATCAGTTGTTGTCACTTCCCAGAGTTATGCAGTCTTTTAAATTTTATCATTTTTCACCAGCTGTGTTCCTTATATCCAGCTGCAACTCTACTGAACACAGCAAGCTAAACAGGCAAGAAATCCTCAAAAGCCCAAGCTTCTTGCCTAGCATTTTATTGTCACCTACCACAAAACACTACTGCCTAGACTTAAATGTTAGCCAAAGTACGGGCAAGTATGACAACAGACTACAGTTGCTATGGCACGAAAGACAAAGTGTGCGTGTTAAAAGTAGATCATAAGGAGAAACTAAAGTCAAATGTTTCTGTGCTGGAATTAAGAATATCTGGGTACAATACTTACTGTAGAAGATGTGAGAGTAAAGACAAATTAGACAAACTATAACTTCATAGAACTATTACATGGTTTTCAGAAAGATGACTGAAGAGAGTAAACTTATTAATAGTTCACAAATATACACTTTCTTAAACCTGCACAATTACTCATATTTTCTTACACTTATACTTACTTCCTTAAGCTGTGTAAGTTAAACATCTGAAGAAATAAATGTTTGTGGTACTAAATTGTTTTTTAGACAGTTTTACAAAGATATCTGCACTATGTTAATGGCATCATAGAATGGTCTGGGTTGGAAGGGACCTTAAAGATCATCCAGTTCCAAGCCCCCCTGCTATGGTCAGTGACACCTGCCACTAGCCCAGGTTGCTCAAAGCCTCATCCTTGATCACCTCCAGGGATGGGGCATCCACAGCTTCTCTGGGCAACCGGGGCCACCCCCCTCACAGTAAAGAATTTCTTCCTAGTATGCAGTCTAAATCTGCCTTCCTCCAGTTTAAATCCATTACCCCTCGTCCTGTCGCTGCATGCCCTTGTAAAAAGTTTCTCCCCATCTCTCCTGTAGCCCCCTTTACATTCTGGAAGGCTGCTATAAGGTCCCCACAGAACTCTTCTTTTCTCAAGGCTGAACAATCCCAACTCTCAGCCTGTCCTCATAAGGGAGGTGTTCCAGCCCTCTGATCATCTTCGTGGCTTCCTCTGGACCCACTCCAACAGCTTGACATTCATGTTCCAGTCAGATTATTTCAAATAGCTGACTAGAAGAAAACACAGGAGAGGGAGGTCTTAACAAACCTGTGAATTCCATTCAAACCATTACTGTAGTTTCATATAGACTTTGTTATTTAGTGAAAACATTCAAAAACTGTCTTAAATATTTCCAAGCCTAAGTGAGCAATCTTCTGATTTCTTATTTTGAGATATATTTACAAAGAGAAAAGTCTATTTCTGCTTGAGATCATGTATACAGTAAAAGTTGCCTGGCTTTGTTGAAGTAGCACAACAAAGGCAGAAAAAGCATAACTATTCTGAATCACCTAGCTTCACCATTGGGAAAAAATAGACGGTAGATATCAAAAAGGAGGAGGCCAAAAGAGATAGATAAGAGGTTCTGAAAGGGTATTTGTTAGCTCTGCAAACATCCAGCTAGTACTTGTACCTTGGAATAGCTGTTGTATACCCAGAGATCACTTCTGAATCTCAAGATTTTTCATAGACAACCATACACTCTTGTACTCCATCAAAGATAACTGGAATCACTGTTTAAAGAAGGAAGACAACACGATTCCACATGTAACTTATCTCGGCTTCCTAGGTCACAGAGCAGTTTGTGGCTTGTAACTTTTAATTCTACAGGTCTATTTCAGCTTCAGAAAGCAGTGTAGTAAGCCACTTTCTAAAACTGAATACCCTCAAGACATGGAAAAAGATGGAAAAGTTTAGGTAAAGATAAGAAGAAGTAGAAAAGACAGCTCTCGACAAACTTTACTAATACTTATTTACTTGTAAACTCCTTGTCCATTTAAACTTAACCTTCCATACCCAAATATTAATTCAACACAGATTATAGTAAATTTTTTTGTTAGGCTTACATTTTCTTATTTAAAGTTCAACTTGTAACTCTAATCAGGAGAAAATATAAGATCTGATAAACAGAAGGTATTTATAGATAAAAATATTCATCTCTTTTCCAAAATATGCCATGAAATGTGGTAAGAACCTGCATAATTAGTGTAAACAAAGAAAAGAAAACTGAGGCCGTGTCTGGGTTTTACTACAAAGTACTTCTTCTTCCAGAACAAAGATTCTGGGAACAACAGTCACCACATACTATCAAAACAGATCAGTCCTTTATATAAAACAGTGACAGAAATGTAAAGGGTAGATTATCCCTTAGAAATCAACAAGAAGTTTTTAATCACTGTGTATTCTAGATTCTGCTGACCATGGCCTCTGCAGAGGCCCACCAAAAGCCTTTGGTGACACCTATCTCCATTTCTTAGATGTCTTTAGGAAAAGATCCCAGGCCCTTAAACTTACATTTTACTGAATAAACCCATGGGAGGTGGAGGGGGTGGAAAGTGGACTTCTGCTAATCACAAATACTGGCACTACATTATGACTGTTTCTTTAAAAAAAAAAATAAATTAAAAAAGACACACCTTTCACATAACTGAAAGCCCTACACTAAAAATGAATTATACAAGGAAAGATGTCTCAGCTTATAACTGAACTATGCGTCAACAGGAACTGAAATGCTGAATCACATCTTCAAAGACTAACCTATGCCAAAATGTAAATACAAGTATTACACTTGCAGTAAAATACTACATTGTATAAGTTGTGAAATGCATTTGTGCTGTTTATATTAAGAATAAAACTCAGTACAACTATTATGCACTAATATGAACAAGCAATGAGGAATGTGGAATTAAATCTGGAACTATGCAAAATAATTCATACTCACTTTTGCCACAAGCATCTCCTCTGATCTACTGTATTCTGAACCTCTAAACAAATATCTTACCTTTTGTACTTGAAAACACTGTAAATAGTGAAATGCTACATTTTGAGTTCATTATTTCTCTCTTTGCTCTGCAGACTAATTCCAGAGGCAGACATTGGAAAATGCAGATGGATTCAAACAGCCTCCCCTTTGATTAATACTAGACACAAGGAGAAAGAGATGGATTCCAACCAAATAAGGATATATTCAAAATTATGAGCATTTGGCTGCGTAACATGATTAAATCTGCACATTCAAAGGGCAGCTTTCCGTCAACCTTACCTAACCTAGAGTAAGTCCACTTAAACTCTAACTTGAATTTTAAATGACTTCTACTTAAGGATTCTATAACTTGTGTTATTTTTTTTATTTCTGCTCTTGGAAGTACTTGTGCACATAAAGCGTTTAAAGAATACCACCACTGAATGATGACACAGAGAACACAGAAGTAAATATGAAAATATGTAGCTGACATTTGTCACTGTTTGTCCCCAAATTAAATTCATTCATTAAGGGGAAAAAGGAATATCCTTCCAATTTCCTTGAAAGTTATGATCCTTCACTCGTTCACTTTTATACCATGATTAATAGTTAACAATACACTACACAATACACAATGCTGTTTACAATGAATTATGTCCTATCAGTAGCTGAAGGAGGGAAAAGCTATCTTTATCTCTAAGATCCAATAAATGGCTGGCCATGAAATGGCAGATAGCTAGCTTGCTTCTCCCTCCCTCTGGGTAACCCTGCTTGTCCCTAACTTCTTCATTATTGCTTTCTATCAGTTGACGAACTGCTGTGGCTCAAGTGTACTCTGTCATCTCCCAGTTGGTATTAACATCAGAACACCTTCACACAGCTGCAACAGACTGTTGAACTTCTAGGCCAAGTAAAACCACCTCCATCACTTTAGGTATGACATAATTAATATTTCATTGCACTGAAAAGAGACACAAGGTCACTATTACGGGATAACTGCATAAGCATCCTATAGCATTGTAACACTACTAACAGCACAACCTGTGAAAATGTGTAAGCATTTTGTAACTCAGCTAACAGAAGCGCACAACTGCAAGGAGCAAACAGAAACCTATGGTATTGTTTCACAAAAAAGGGGTTCAAGAAAAGATGTGCAAATAGGAAAACATGCAAGATAAAAGTATACAAATAAAGTGGGAAATACGTCTGTTGGAACCAGAATAACCCTGCAGAATAAACAGAAAATATTCCTGGCAAAACCAGAACAAGTCCTGATCCTAAAAAATAAAATCAGTTGTGTTGAGAGCAGATGAGATCCTCCCTATCTCTTTGAGGAGGAGGGTAAGAAGCATAAAAGACAACGGAAAAAAATTGGCCAGAAATTGCTTATTGGGTTTATGCTTTCACTCATTAAAGAGCTTGAGGCTGGCTGCTTCTGTAACTAAGGAAGCAGCATCACGGACCCAAGTCATCAATGACTATGCTGCACCAGCTTTGTGGTATCATATACTCACAATTTAGGATAGGCTTGTTAAGGACTGTTTTAATCTTGTGTGATAATGACTGATGACAACTAAGTACTATGCATATTGTTTATTAATGTCAAACTAGTAAAGTATTGCTTCGATGTGTGAAACTGGACTGATTTATCTGTCTTCTGTACCAACACAGCTATCTCTAACTCCCTACATGATAAATATACACACAGTTATATTCAGTTGCAAGTGTCACGCTCCAGTGAGCAGAGTTCAATTCCTAGTTCTGTTACACACTACTAACTCCACTACAGAGCAGCAGATGGGTAAATCACCTATCCCTAAATCTGATTAGAAAAGGAATACGACTTCCTTCCTCCCATTTCCTTTGTGCTATTTACATTGTGAGCCCTTCTGTTTAAGGACTGTCTTTAATGATGCCTAGCATCAATCACAGCTGAGGCAGGACCTCAGGCTGGTAGGTACTATGAAAACAGAAAACTGTAACGCTAATCTAACTTTTTCATAGTACAAATACATTCTCCTACAACTACAGAACCACACGCTTCATTTCTTGCACAAGAGTAGCTCGCTGCTGTGTCTTTTACCTCCCTCCAAGATTGTCCTGTACACACATTTTCAATCCTCTTTTATTTCGGGGTCTATTTCAGGGTGATTGTGTTTCACATTTCCCCCTCCTCTCACATCATGAGTTCTGTGTGTTCCATTATCTGAACACCTCCTTTACCAGTTTCCACACTCTGTTTTCAACCCTCTTCTCTCATGACAGTCTTTACTTTGCCAGTCTGCAAACAATTTTATGAAACCTCTTTCCCCTCAGTCCTTCTGCTCCCTTACCCCTTTTGTTCTTAGAGATGAATCACTCTGGATGCTAATATGCTTCACTCTACTGTGAAGATAGGTGAAGATGAGAGACAGGACTTGCTATACGAGCATAGCTTAACTGTTCAAACGTTGCATGACGTTGTTTGGAAGATATGAAGCTATGGCTATGCTAAATAACAGCAAAGGCTTTCATGTGTCATCTGTTTTCCTTTCAGTTATTTAATTTCCTATAAAATCACAAGACCCTGCACTGAAAATTGCCCCAAAATAGAATTTTTTGCAAAGTTCCAGAACTGGAAAACAGAAAAGGAAACTACATAGAAATGAGATCAACCTTCGAACTTGACTAATAAGGTGTCTTACTTCTGGACTAACTTGCCTATTCAAAAATTGAAAGTTTACCTATACAATAAAGAGATAAAACAAAGGATTAAGTTTAAACAATACATTTCATATTCACTAGACACCAAAAGATGCTTCCAGTGTGCAGCTAATGTATCTTCACAATTACAAATTCAGCTATATGAATACTGCAATAATTTAAGTTTTTTAATTAATTATCTAGAAGTGGCAGAAAAGATCATTATTTAAAAATAACATGCAAGATGCAAGTCATTAAAAATTGATGTGAAATAGCAAGACCTGAGCTTACTTTATGCAAAACTATTACTGCTAAAAAATTCCCACCAAAATTTAACTCAGTGGAAAAAGAAATTTTATGACCTGTTCCATCAATTCTTCATCTTGTTTTATTCCCTCTGAACTGTACTAGCAACTGTATGAACTCAAATAAAGGATAAAGAGTTGTTGCTTAAATCAAATCACAAAGGACAAAAATTAAATTCTTTCTGAACCACTCCCTTTGTCCTTCCATTTGCCCCTCTAGTCTTTCATTTTCTGCTACACTCCCCCTCTCAAATTTCCCAGTGAAAATAAATGCTGGATGGCTTTGTGTTAAGTCAGAAAAATAAACTATAACTGCATTTTACTGTATTTGCTGCTTAACATATCCCAAGAGTGAACCTAACATTTAGAATGTATCATATCAACATAGTCATCATGATCCAAGCTGCAAATAATAGAGAGTGTCACTGTCAATTTTGCTTTCTCACTTACTTCATTTCATCTGATTTTAATAATCCCTGTCAAACCACAAACAGCCCAAATTACCTTCTTGGCACAGAAGCTTTCAAGGAAGAGACAGAATCTCAACTTTCATTTAGCAACTACAAAAGCAAGCTGTCCAACTGGACAAATATTATTTCCACTCTTGACAATCTCTACAGTAAAGCACGCTTTTTAATTTTCACTGAAGCTGCCAAGGGTTTGATATAAGCTTCTTGTTTAGTGTAGATTGACTCACAGGATTAGCAAACCAACAACTGTAATTGTGTTTAAAGAAGGCAGCATTTTTAACTCGGAGAAAAAATTGCTTGCAAAAGGTGACAACTGCATGTTATAAGCTAACTGAATTAGGGAAAAGATTATATAAATAATTTCAGTTTAGCAGATCTCATAGTATCTGTTTCAAGATCATTTTACATTTCTAAGATTGACCAAGTGGTTGCTGATAACATGTAATATAAATCAGAATTTCAAGGAGGACATCTTTATATTCAGCTACATCAGCAACAGTCTAAGAAAGGTTAGCATCTGACAACAGGAAATACATTCAAGGCAAATAATCTTCTGCAAAAGAATGTGATCTGTAATCATTTTCCTCTCTGTTGGGCTTGTCTTCAAAGTAAGCTTTATAACATAACTCCCAGCTTTTAAAAGTAATTGGTTTCTCTGATGAGGCATAGTATCGTATAATTGGCATTCTATTTGAAGTTTATGGGAATTAATCAAAGCATAATACATTTTTATACACAGTATTTTCTTCACATGGACACACCAGCCTCTCTAATCATCTAGAAGTCTATTGCTTCTTAGTATTTTGACTTATTTAAGTTACAATCAGGGTCTGAAGTGTTACTAGCCATAAAAAAAAGAAAACAGAACTACCAAGATGCTTCCGATCAGAAGCCTCACATAAAGTATTGTTTAAATACCTCAGATTGCCTGTCCCATGCACAGACCTAATTTAAGACTAATCAAAGCTGTTTTAAAAGATTCTTTGGTAACTAGTCAGAATACACCAAAACAATAAAAGCCTATATTTGAGGAATCCATAAAATCACAATGAAATGCAGAGGTATATGAGTAGGTGGTTCCAGAAAAAAACAGAATTATGCATTTTACTAATACAGCAGTGTTCTAGTGTTCTTTTAACAGTTTGGGCAGGCAACTGGTTCTCCATGATCACTCATCTTCGTGGTCAGACATCCTCCTGCTTGCCTTTTGTCTTGGGTCAGGACCANTCTCACCACCGAGAGCTTCACAAAACAAACCGGCCCCCGTCCCTGGTCTCCAGCTACCCTTCCCCTAAACCCGGGCATGACATCAGCATGGTATTGAATATTGCTTTGGCTATACCCACCTCCCAGCTCCTGTGAGCAATTAATCCTATCCCAGCTGGACCCAGGACACCTTTTTATTTTGTTTTCCCTCGTAGTGAAGAGTAAGAGTTTTAACAGTTTACTGTTAGCACTTTAGTACTGCTACCCAAAGCACAATTCCAATACTCAGCAGAATATTGATTCTACTATATGAGGTCTACATCAGATTAGATGTGTATGTTCTTTTATTCTAAAAAAAGGATCTGATCAAAAGATCACTTAAAGGAGAAAAAAAATTATCAGTAAGACACAGACTGATAGTATTCTCAGTTTTAATTGAAAGGGCATTGATTTAAGCCTTTTTAAGTGAAGTGCTTAGTCTTTACTATGTCTTGAATTCTAGTTAACTTTCAGTTTGAATCCAGAGCAGAACTCACAACTGATATCAGCTAGCTTTATGCATTAAAAAATCACAGATTACATATAATTTAGGGTTTAAGCACTAACAAACACAATGGAAGTAGGAGATAGGAAAGACATCTGTAGAACACTGTATTAAAGTACAAATATACTGATTGATACCAAATTATGTCTACACCACATCTGCTTAACAGTAATTAAAATAATCGTACAAAACTAAGCCTTGTGTCTAACTGGTTTGCAGTTCTGTAACTATCAGGGAAGCAAGCTTATTAGTTTGGTTTTGTTAATTATTTTTTTAAGACAGGAGCTTCTTGCTAATTCATAAGCAATATATAAATTATTTTTTCCACTAGTCACTCAGAGGTAGCCTTTATCTTCCCAGAGCATTTTCTTTATATTTTAGTCCAGTTTGGTCTCACTTGATAACTTCTATTATCAGATGTTACATCTCTCTTTCTTGGTAGGAAGTGCAAGTCACAACTATAATGCTACAAAAACAAACAAAAAAACCAAAAAAGCAGCTTAACCAAGTGGCACTTTTAAGGAATACTTATCCACAGTACCTTTTCATTGCTGCTGAAGAAGAAACAAAGGAAAACAAAGGAATAGTTATAGCAAAAAGAACTTCCTTCTTCTCAAGGATCTTTTAAACTATACTCTCACACTCTAACCTGAAGCTCCTTCTAAGGAGTTCTGCAGCTGGCAGCTCATGAAAGAAACATCTCATACTTCATGGTTAAGTTCATTTACCTTTACACTGTTAGTCTGTACAAGCCATGGAAACATCATGTGGGCACGGTTCAAGAATACACTTGGAGAACTCTAATACATTCTACCATCTCTTCTGGGAAGATGCTGTGTCAAGAATGCTATTTCAAAATATGATGGAGGCAACAGTGTTAAAAGGTGGGAGAGGGAATCATAACAAAATGCATTTACAGAGAGGAAAATAAATCTTTCTTTGGAGCCAGACCAGGTCATAAATTACTATGCAAAATGAAAGACAATCAGCTGATTTGTGATGCAGGAAAGGGTTCCTCCTCCCTATCATCTTAAACAACTACTGTAAAGATACTATATTAAATTCTCTAGTGCAGAAAGCACTTAGCCTTTGGTTTCATGATTAAGGGGGCAAGTGTTCATAAATATATTACAACTGAACACTACACACTGTGTTATTTCTTACATAATTACAAGCCTCAAATGAGTTGTGCAACCAGACAAGAAGTAGAACAACATGCACTATTTGCCTATCACTTGAAATAAATCTTTGCTTCAGAACAAAACTGGACTGAAAACTCCAGATATTTTTTTTTTTAGGAAGATTACATTTCAAGTTTCTAGAGAGAAAGAGAAGGGGACATCACAGACTAAATTAAAAAAAAAAAAGGAGTAAGAACTTTTTAATAAAAATTTTAACGACTTTCTTTTTCCTTATATTAACGTTACAGTATTTCATAACTTTTTAAAAGTTAAAAATTAATAAGCCATCTGAGATGCAAGCTGGAAATATTTTACAATCAAATTTTAAGGTTCAATCTATATTTTTTTAAGTCAACCGCTTAAACTGAGTATAGTAACAACTCCAACAGAATATTCTTCAGAAGCATGAGTTGTGACCAAATCTATATTCACATTCACACAGTGAACTTTAAGAGTTTTAGCTCTATTCTCTTAATCTGTAAAAGAGATTATGCTTGTTGTGACACAGCCAAGAGCAGGTGTTCCCAGCCCAAAATTCCCTTCACTGGTACACCACCAGGAAACAGTGCAGAGGATGTTACAAGCACAAACAAAACGTCTATTGAGAAAAGTGGTTGATGGTATGTACTCTGAATAACGAAGTAAGAGTCCAGGGATAGAAAACGGAGGGAGCATTTACTGAAACAAAATATTTTTCCTGGATAAACTGGTAATAAGTGACATTGCAGTATTCCACCTCGTGCTAATCTTTGGTTCTGAGCATTATTCAAAAACTTTAAATTTGTTCCAAATAAGAGAATCAAAAATCTCTTGCTTTGCAAGTGTGTATCACGGAATGGCATTGAACAAACAATTTGATTTTTAATATCAAGGCAGAGTGGAATGATTTTTCCATTTTTTCTTCTATCACAGAGTGCACCAGGGATAATTTTATTATAGGAAAAGAACTAAGTGGGCTGTATTCCTCACCACCCCCTATATGCATTACCTGATGTAACTCAAGATGACCCCTGCCAAATGGCATCGTAAGAATTAAAAACATTGTAGAGCCTACTATTCATACTTCAAATAATCCACTTCTTCCTCTGTACTACCAGTCTAGTGGAGGGTGTCCCTGCCCATGGCAGGGGGCTTGGAACTTGATGATCTTTAAGGTCCTTTCCAACCCAAACCATTCTATGATTCTATGATATAGCTTCCTAAACCACCTCTTCTTGAAATGATAAAAAGTTTATATTCAAGTTAGATTTTTGTCCTATTACGCACTAATGGCAACAGAATAAAAAGAGTGGAGAGAAGTTAATTGGTTGTACTAAGAAAAGAGATTCAGACAACTTGAGAGATAGGCCACATTTTCTGAACCTTTCTAACCTCTGACAGGGTCAAGAGAGGTTATTAGGGTTTTTCTGTATATTACAGAATTGACTGTATTCTGCTACAAATGAAAAAAAAAAATATTAGGGACTGTTGCACCTACTATTCTTGACTTTCCCATAAACGCCACTGGTATCATCTAACCACCCAGTTAGAACTTTGTAAGCATTTATAGTTTATTGCAAATCAATTTCAGAACATAACAATATACAACTTACATAATATATACCTTCAGTCAATATATTCTCTATGTAACTGACTACACATAGCATTCACTTAATATTTCATCAGTGGTCCTATGCAAAATAAGGTAGTAAAATTACAAATAGGTTGCACTTGAGGAACTAACACTTTTACAGAAAAAAATCCTAATTGCTTAACTATTATATAAAATTGCACATACAATAAGACAGTAGGCTTCTTAATGCTAACTGGTAATAACAGTCCAAGTTAAAACGTTACAAAAGGTTTTAACTTTAGGAGCCTCCATTCCTGTTGAAACTTATTATGTAAATCATGGTGCTAGATAACACTTCATTTCATTGTTCCAAAGGTAGAAAAGCAATGGAGAGAAAATATGTACAAAATACGATGGGAAATTAGAAGGCCACAGAATCTCTCATAATAGCATATGGCAGCTATAAGAAATGTTTAGACAAGGTCCACATAGCTCATTAGTTTCATTGAGAATAATACACTTTGTGGTCACTCGATTGTAGTGATATAAGGGTTACATAGAAATAGGTATTAATGTAGTAACTATATAGAAATAGACACAATCAGCGGAATGCAATTATACACATACCTAGGAAATGAGAATGTAGCCACAATAGTTAACCACGTAACCACAGCCTAAAGAAAACAATTGATAGCTTTAAGAAAACAATTGACAGAATGGGGAGTCTGTCTTTCCTTTCCAGACATGAGAAAGGAGGATCAAAGGGCCTTATATTACCTCGAAGGATGCCCATAAAACCCTTTGGTAAAAGAAACCAGATGGTCAGCAAGGACACCAATTAACTCAAACTGATAAGAACACTGCAAGCCTGTACGATCATCACACTCCAGGTGCAGGATGCCCACGCTCCAAGGATCCTTGCCCAAGATTCCTGAAGGATATGTGTCAGCAATAAGGACTGATAAGTTAATTAGAATACAAAGCTAGGGAAGGTGGGTCTTAGGTAATGAATATGTATAGGCGTTAACAGAATATTCATGATTTTATTGTATAAACTTGGAATAGATCACTACTTTTGTTATGCACGTTTGTGGTGGAGCGATCCCCGTGCAACTGCATGCAATAAACATACCTACTTTATAACTTCTGAGTTATAGAGTCTATTTCCATATGTCAGTACAACAAGCAGCTTAGAAGAGGAGGAAGTCTGAGATGAACATTTCATATATAAAGTGGGCTTATAAGAAAAATGGGGAGAGACTTTTTTGCAAGGCCTGCAGTGACAGGACAAGGGGCAACAGTTTTAAACTGAAATAGGGTAGATTTAGATTAGATATGAGGAAGAAATCTTTTCCTGTGAGGGTGGTGAGGCAGTGGCCCAGGTTGCCCAGAGAAGCTGTGGATGCCCCATCCCTGGAGGGGTTCAAGGCCAGGCTGGATGAGGCTTTAAGCAACCTGGGCTAGTGGGAGGTGTCCCTGTCCATGGCACAGGGTGGAACTTGATGATCTTTAAGGTCCCTTCCAAGCCCAACCATTCTATGATTCTGTGACTGTATTAAAAGAACTAAAGATTGACTGCTGCTTCCAGTAGTGGTTGTACATACAAATGTAATTAATCAAATTAGGTAGTAGAAGCTAGCTCAGCAAAAATATCCTACCATCCTTCTGAACCAGCCACTTACCCTGTGTAAGCCTATTTATCCCCATTTACCAGGCAGCTGTATAAGCACTGATGGTGGCATGGGGTAGGTGACTGCAGTGAGTGGTTGTTGCAGGCCTGCCTGCGCGGCAGCAATGCTGGTTTATGTTAGACTAAATTAACAAAACTATAATGAAAATGATAGATTGCCTGCATTAAACTTGCAGACCTTGAGAAATCACCTCTGCAGAGGAAAGGATAATGTTTACATGTGTGTGTAAATGTACCTGAATATAAAGTTCCATCATGTTTAACAGCAACAAAGTGAGAAAGCAGA
Source organism: Syrrhaptes paradoxus (assembly GCA_013400615.1). NCBI lineage: Eukaryota > Metazoa > Chordata > Aves > Pterocliformes > Pteroclidae > Syrrhaptes > Syrrhaptes paradoxus. The sequence goes on along the minus strand of VZTO01002843.1, from coordinate 20,576 downwards.
TGTAGGAAATAACAGCAAGTATCCTGTTCACCTACTTTTGTTTCACAATATTTTAAGTAATTAAGAATATTTTACAAGGCTTTCTACACATATTAAACTCCTGTTTTATTCAGTACTGTTTATTAAAGAGAAAGTGGTTCTTTATGTGTAAAAGAACTGGGAACTCTTAGCACTTTCCAGAGCTTTAGCTAAAGTACCCAAGTACTAAAGGTCCTGTAACTCAGAAATTCTGTAAAAAATCAGCAAAGACAAGAGCAAAGGAAATTTAAAAGAACCACATGTAAGTCTGACAACAAGATAGCACCTGTTCTTTGACCAATACTTTCACATCTGTGTTTTAAATGAAGAACAAAGCCAACAAAGCCTGTACTTTTTCTGCAGATTTTACAATTTTTTTCTGAAAACAGGCTATGCAAAAAACTATATAAAAAATGACAGTAAGGTTTTAACTCCAGCCCACAAAAGCCAAGACATTTAAAGTTAGCCTGACATTCAATCCTTAAGTCATGCAATTGTGCTGCTTTTTTTAAAAGCAACAATGCAAGATAATGACAAGTTGTCAGCCCTAACTTTGAATTGCCTGAAGTTTTATCATTTGGTGTTTGTGTCACAACCTTGAAGTTATTTAAATGTAGTTTTTAGTATCTATTATTTAAAAAGGTCTACTTTGCGACAGCAAAAAGCTTTGATGGAATAAACCTCAAAGTACACTGTAGTGCTGGTATGCCACTTCATTAGAAGTAGTGCATAAAACATATGCTGTTGACAAATCTAATTCATTAAAGGTGAGGTAGAAGCACTTTAAAACAACTGGATGGCATAATTATCTGCAGTGCCTTTTATAAATTATTCTTCTTTTCCCTTTTGACTGAACTTGTCAGTGTTCCCTTTTCAGACTGTGAATGTTTTTGCCTTAACATTCAATACCTTCAACATGCTTGGACAAGTTAAATAAGTAGCACATTTGCTAAAACTCAAATTGTAAGCAGAAACATCCACACTGATTATTTCACCTATATTAAATGAAAAATAAAATTAAGCAACAATGTATAAGAGTTTCAGCTTTATCAAACAAAATTCAAAAATTAAGAGAAGAGGAAATTATGAAGTACAATAGAGTAAAATTCTGGCAGCATTCTGCATTGCTACTCAGGTGACTTGGATTTCATAATGAATTGAATTCTGCAACAGAGAAGATCAGGCACATCACAGAGCTGAGAGCTAGCTGACACATTTAGATATAAAAGGAAGAATTGCTAACTATATTACTCAGGCTTTTAGGTAAAGACCAATACCTAACTCACTAAACCATGTCCCTAAGCACCACATGTACACACTTCTTGAACACCTCCAGGGATGCTGACTCCACCACTTCCCTGGGCAGCCTGTTCCAATGCCTGATCACTCCTTCAGTGAAAAAATTTTTCCTAATATCTAGGCTAAACCTCAATGTACACATACATATTTTAAACTAGATGCAGTGTTTCAGGTTAATCCTATACTGTCTACTGCAGAGACAAGCTCATCCCAATATAACACTAATCCTGAAAATGTAAGAGGTGGACATTTTGCTTAGAAAAAATGGGCATATGAGTAACTTCAGCATGGAAATACCTCTGAATGTAATTCACCAAGGCCCATTTTATGCCTCCAGGGATTGCAGCAAATCAGTTTCCGCGTGCAACTCTAAATGCTTAAACTAAAAACTGTCAGATTCATTTACCACATATCAATCAGCATCTCCCATTTATCTCAGAAGTTTTACATCATGTATGTCCAATAAGCTACACATGCAATTCTCCTAATTAGCCTCCTCATTAATCCTCACCCTGCTCTTTTTTTCATTTTGTTCCTTCTCCTGCGATACTGTCTTTACAATCGCATGACTCAAACGGTCACATTTGTTTAAGCCTTCCACCACTAAAACAAGGGAAGAGTCAGCTGCAGATGGACAAGAGCACAGTGCTATCTCCACTCCAGGAGACACATCTCAAAGTTCCCTTAGTGAACTGAATTCAAAATCACTCCACTTACAAGGCCCTTGTTGCTGAAAAGATTCATATCCTATGGACTGCTGGTACTAGCAACTCTTCCAGTAAAGTAATTTATTGGATTCTGTGAAGGGGGCATCTGTCTACCTCTAAACAACAGGGAAGTAGGACTTTGGGTACCAAAATTCTGCTTTGAGGATGCTGCTGGGAGTGGGGAGGCAGGAAGAAGAAAGAAACAGGGCTGGCACCCTTGGAGAGTTTAGGCTTATATAAAAAAGCCCATAATACCTTCCCATAAGAAGCTTTCATGCTCCCCAACACTTCCGGAAATGATACTCTGTTCTTAGTCAGGGATTTCACCTCCACTCTTACATCAGCCTGTACTGATAATCTTTATGAGCAATAATGCTGCTAACCACACAGCCCTTCTGTGAATACTGGCACTCCAATGCAAGAAATCACTGACAGCAGAAAACTTCTACACTAATAAATGTCATTGGTTCATTGGGAAAGTGGAAGAAAGGAGGAAGAGACCCTGTTTATGCCATTGCTTCAAAGGAAGTGTCTTATTCTTCCATGTCTAAGGAACTGCTGAAGCACCCCTTCCGCAAAAGGTCCAGCCACTTTTTCTGCAATCCTCAGATTATTTTCATGAAGACATTTGGAGGACCTGACTAATCAGTACAAAGCTCCTGGGACTAGAGATCACAAAAGGGCATTGCTGTCTCTTTCCTTGAGGGAACATTTCCCTCATAGCATGGAGTGGTATCTCTGGACGGGACAACTTGTATGTCTTGTATCTCAGTATACCAAAGCCAAGCAGAATTACACAGTAACATTCACAATAAAACTTCATTTCTCCTAACTCCCAAGTCCACAAGTGTGATGGGAAACAATCAGTCACTAGTAGACAATGATTCCTGATAAAATAAAAAAGACAGAACACCAATGAACACATTATTTTAGTATTGAATACTTCTGCTACAATCTTCATGAGACACTGATATCCCAGCATAAGCTTGCCTTCCGCAGTGACCTGGAATTCGTAGGGATGGATGACAAACAAAGATGTAAAAATACAACAGTTATCTGCTAGATCTGCTGATGACAAGGGTTTCACCTTAACTTAAGGGACAACTAAACAGTTACAAGGAACCATGACGATACTCCGTTAACCTCACCTTAGGTACCAAATCTACGTCTGATACTTGCATGTCACAATTTTATATAATCTTCTAGTTATATATTGATAAAGTACACAGATAGAACTGTAACATACTGTACAGTATTTTGATACTAGCTTGCTCTTGTACTTTCATTATATTCCCTATTACAATTTTTGCCATACTTACTCCTAACTTCTTTTTAGTATTTTTCCTTTCTCCTTCCATCCACAATCATCCACACCTTTTGCCTGCACTCTGTATAGACCTCAAGTACAGCGAACAGCAGAGAAGGTAAATCTGAATGAGCTTATATGGATTCTCAAAAAAAAGAAGGTGAAAAGACTTTGGTGAAGGAAAATTTGCTGATCACATCAGAATGGATCTCCTATGTAGGAGAAAATACTAGAAGGTCCGTGGAGGAATTAGGTCAATTAAGTATTCCAGATAGGTATAGTGGATTTAGGTCAGGGCAGGAGAACAGTAATATGATTAAGAAAGAAGGTCCAAGTAGCCAGGGACTAACTAGTGTCAGGCAAAGATGAGAGACTTGAACTTTACATGCTAGGAAAGGTAAGTATTAAACTCAAAATTAAACCATTCCACTACCTGCATTTTTAAAGAATGAACAAACAAATATAAACTTATTCCAAGAGCAGAGCACTAATAAAGTGCAGCTCACTAATTCACTAATGAGTGAACTCACACACATAAAGTGTATAGCTTGGCATCATTTAAAGAAGAGTTATTGAACAAACTGGTGAACACCACTCTGTGCTCTCTACATTTGCCACTCAGCACTGAGTCATGAACGTACATTAATGGAATGGGAGTTGGCAGAAGGGCATATGAATGCAAGGAGGCAGAAGACAGGCTGAGCTTACAGACATCAGAAAAAGAAATGTCCTATGTAAGAAAAATGGTTACAAGAAAGAAATACAAATGATACCTCCTGAAAAGACCATAAAGAAGATGATGTTAAACATAAGCACAAAGTTACGATAACTGAGAGTTTACATAATCAGTAAAGCTTGAAAAAAAGCAACAATTTCCACAATGCTTGTTCTGCTATTCCTATATTAATCAACTCAAGAAAGAAACTACAGGTACATTTATAGAACAACGATTAAGAAACTACTTCAGCTTCTGTGGCTTTATGTTATGTTTATATTATTTCTAATTCTTGCAATCTCTTATCACTGTAGGAGAAAATTTAAATTCCTTCACTGTTTTGACAAAGCCAGAGTCGGTGCTTCACACCAAAGGCAGACTTAGAAAATTGACTTAAAACAGGGCACAAAGTTAGACTTTTCTCCACACGAAGGCAGTGTGGAGACACTTCATACTCTGTCAGGTTTTATGACTGACACTTTAGTGTAGCTTCTGGTTATTTTTACAAAGCTGTGATTACTAAATGTTTGACAAAAATTTGCCTATGACATTGTGATTTTTCTTTTGTCAAATGATACTGCTTAAACAAGTATACATATTATGTTGAGACAACAAAAGAAAAAAATTTTCAACTCTGAAATTGTTAATCAGTCAACTGGAAAACATTTTAAGCACATGATGAAAAATATCTTCTGCTAGATAAAAAAATCTGTCAGATCATATTTCACAACAGGAGAGGTGTTTTTGCATGGATTGTATCAATATCACAATTACTGCAAGAAATTACATACCATTTTTAACACACGAAGTCAAAAGGCTAGTTAGGTACAGAAAAAGCAAAAAACCCCTCAAAACCTAAGTCGCAAAGTGAATGATAAAGTGATGAAAGCTTGCAGAAAGAGGTTGTGAGATTTAACGACAAGGTTCAACAGCGATCACACTGATCATGGCAACACAAATGAGGCCTGAAGAAAGATAATTAAACATATTATGTGAAGAAAAACAGCTATCTCTGGGAAAATATAAAAAGTGAAATTTCAACGCAAAAGACATGGTAGTAACACAATTCTAAGTAGAACATAAAGGAAAGAAAAAGTATAAGGTAGAAATGTAGAACTGTGGAACAAAAAGGAAATTTTTTCTTTTGCCTCTCTAGGAAATAAAATTAAGAAAGAAGCAGTTACAGATGTCTGATAGAGATGGGCACCTGAAATACTGTAAATAAACTCTTTTTGTGAAAGAGCAAAAGGAATACTTATTTCTCTGATCTTGTTCTCTTCAAGAACTGAGACCATGGGAGCTGTACAACTCTTCTTGATAGTCCTTAAAATGTAATCAGAAATTTTATAAGTGAAATACCATTTCTGTAGCACTGGAAATTACTTTTGAATTTTTATAAAAGATGTGACGTACTGTAGCAGAGAAAATGTAAAAATGGATATCCATCTAAACCCCGAGACAAACAGCTTAAATACAGTTTATAATACTGAGCAGCTGAAACCTATATGTACTGGAAAATACGCCAGTTAAGACCCTCTCTAGACCTATGAGACCTCATATTAACCTTTCTAAAAAAGAAAAAAAATCTAATGAATTACAAGGTATCTACTCTAATTAAGGAAGGAGAAGCAGCAAATGTTTTAAGATTACGAAAAAAATAACAGAGGGAGAGGATAAGTGAAATCCAAATTTATCAGACAGCACTAAAACAAAAGCAAAAACATGTTCTCAATTTCTAAAAGCTACACTTCAGTAACAATGTATTTTAAAGTGAAAACAGACATGAAATGTTTGTGGTCTCAATTATTTTGATTCTACATATTTCATAGGCCAGAGACAAGAAAAAGAAAAAAAAACAGACTAAAAAATATTTAATTCTCAATGGTAACAAATGGTTATCATAAGTATGCAACTTCTTCACTAGTAGCTACTTTATAGTATTTTATGCTTAAATTTATGGTACTGTATGCTGAAGACTTCCACAGCCTGTTGAGAGCCCTGTGGCATAAAACTGCTATTAGTTACTAGTTAAATAATGGTTTGCAGTTAGTAGTAGTTATTAAGAATTAAATAATTAACTTTAAAAAATATTAATCCAAACATTTATTTCAGCTTCACCAGAGTAAATAAACCCAGAATTATTTATGCATAAGAGCAGTCTTCCTAGTTTTTAATAAGATAGACTATCAAATAAAAAAATATTTACAGACAATAGATTAAATGTCTAAAATTTAGATTCATTTTATAAAGCAAACACAGGTTCTTGATTTTCTGCATTCCAGTTACAAGAATTAAAACTAATGCCTTTACAGTGCTGACGACCCCATAGTGAAGGTACAAAGATGAAACAGGATACAAAACAGAAGATGTAACTAATCTTCATTCTCAATCAAGAAATGCAAGCAATAAACACAGTCATTTAACTCTGAATATTCAAGTAGATGTTTAAAGATTTTACAGTGCCATTTATACACAAAAATGACAGAACTTGTTGATGGTCACTTCTTCATGCTCGCATACAAAAATATAGTTGCAATGTTAAGTAATCAGAAGATGGGAAAAACTTCAGTAAGCTATAAGGGTACCAGAATACTTGATAAAGAGTAACACAAGACCCATTTGAAGCCTGGCAGAAGCCAAATTTTAGGTGTCTGAAGCTAGCTGGTTTTGGTTTTCTTTCCACAAGATTATGTGTATGTGCATTGCTTCTATTGAAGCTGCGGTGACAAATACTCAGCACTTGTGAAAATTTTGCCATACATTTCTCAGTTTACAGATCTTAAATATGAAACAGCTACCTCAACGAGTACAAAGTGACTTGCACACTATCACATAAGAATTTTATGGAAGGGGGGAGAGTAGCATTCAGTTCTTTAAGGAGACAATTCAAACATCTGTTTTTTGCTTGAATGACAAAGTGTGCCTTCTACACTCAAACTGTATAAAAAAAAGGAATAAAAAAGAAAGTGTTCTACAAAGTTAATTTTATTTATTATAAAGCACTAACAGACTTGTTGTGTGCTATCCATTCAATGCAGTCAATGACATAGGAATCAAGTCATAAAATCACAGAATGGTTTGGGTTGGAAGGGACCGTAAAGACCACCAAGTACCACAGGCAGGGACACCTCCCGCTAGCCCAGGTTGCTCAAAGCCTCATCCAGCCTGACCTCGAACACCTGCAGGGATGGGGCATCCACAGCTTCTCTGAGCAACCTGGGCCACTGCCTCACCACCCGCACAGGAAAACATTTCTTCCTAAAATGTAGTCTAAATCTGCCCTCTTCTAGTTTAGATCTAATACTCCTCATCCTGTCACTACATGCCCTTGTAAAAAGTCAAAAGTCATCACTCAAATACACAACGGACCAAAATAAAGGCTTCACAAGCAACCATAATCTTGGCATTTCTAAATTTTAAATTGAGTGCTTGAGGTAAAATCTGAAAATTATTTTTAACGTTAAAAAAACAACCCCTGACTTCCCTCATGAAGAGTCAGTACCAACTTCATGGGTGGGGCAGGAATCCCATCACCAAAATATGTGGATGGATTATTTGGCTGTAGCAGTACCTGGCCACCATCCCTCAGGAACAGCCATCATGTGTCAAAAGACAGTTTGAAAGTTTCTCTGAGACACAGAGAAAAGTGTCTGAGGATTAGAAACCCTCACAGCCTGTTCTAGAGGGGAGACAACTCAACTTCCATCTACACCGAACTCCACCTGGTTCCTGTCAGTTTCCCCTCCCCGGCGAGCTCGCTTCCGTCTTCCAGCACACACCCCTACCACACCGCTTCTTCTAACTCTGCTGAGCAACACAAATGCTGATTTTCACACACTTTGAGGCGACGTCGGTGTGTTTCCCAGCTCCGCCTCCGGCACACGCCCCCAGCCTTCCCCCGCCCCACCCCGGAGACCCATTCCCCTCCGCCTGAGGGAAAAACCTCCCCTTCACGCCCCGCGCTTCGGCGCGAAGCCGGGCCCGCGGCCGCCGCTCGGGCAGGGCCGCCTCAGCGGGGCACCGGCACCGCCCTCCCGCGGACGGGGGCAGGCGCCCACCAGCCACCAGGGACCCTCGGAACCGCGGAACACCCGAGAGGAGGCGGCCGCAGGGAACCCCGTCGCGGGTCGCAGCGGCTCCCAGCCCTCTAAAGTGAGGGGAAGGGCAGCCCCACCAGCGCCACTTACCCAGCCGGGCTCCCCCTGCAGCTCCACACCGATAGCCCAGGCGACCGTGGAGCGTCAGTGACTACGGCCCGGAACGGCCGCGCCGCCACATCCGGGGGCGGAGCGGGGCGCAGGCGGGAACGCGGCGAAAATCGAGCTCGGGGCGCAGTAGCCGGCACGGCCTGAGGAAAGGGAAGGCTCCCGCCCGTCCGTCCCCCTCCACCATGGCGGCTGTACGTGAGCGCAGGCGGGCTCCCCACGCAGCAGGGGGGTCGGCGGTTCCCTCCCCGCAGTTCCTCTGCGGCACTTTCTTGCGAGGCCTCCCCTCGGGGCGTTGGCTTCTCCTCGCGGGGGCCGCCGGGGCCCAAGCTCGGACGGCGCAGCCGCCCGCTTCCGGGAGTGTGGGCTGAGGGGAGCCGCTGTGGCAGCCCCGGCGGGGCTCGGCCCGCTGCAGGCCGCGGCTTGGGGGTGTCTGACCCTCCCCCCCCCGTTATCGCCTGTCGTAGGTGTGTCAGCAGTGACAGCTTCAAATGGGATGTACCTCCGTCGGGTGGTGTTGATTCCTCGTGGTGTCTTTTGCCTTTTTGTCGGAAAACAAGTAGGAAGTACCAGCAGGATCATGCTAGCAACGTTTTTAATGTTTTATCTGTTTTATGTTTTGTGTTTTATATTCTTCTGTGTGCTGGTTTGTTTTTCTCTTCACAGATGGCCAGCGGCAGCCAGAAACGGATAGTCCAAATAACTGGATTTAAAAAGCAAGAGAAAAAGGCACTGCTCAAGTGGCTGTTCAAACTGGACTGCATTTTTTTAGATAATAAGGTATTGTTCACAAAACTACCTGATGGTTTGAACAGAAAGGAAAAAAAAATGCAAACCTTACAGGAGAGGACTGTGCAGTAGAGTTGCATGTAGATAGCCAAGGAAGTCAAACTGTTTCAGTAACACAAGTGTGTTGTTTTGGTTTTGTTTTATTAGAAATACAGACGTTGTACACATCTTATAGCAAAAAAACTGTGCAAGAGTGAAAAGTTCTTAGCTGCCTGTGCTGCAGGTGAGTAAAATTCCATAGGATTATAATATAGGACTGGAAAGGACCCTTAAAAGGCTTCTAGTTACCTGTTCATTCACAGTGAATAAACTGTCTTACAAACCCTAATTATTCTTGTTCCATTCACCTTGATTTATAACATAGTATTATGTTCAGATTCTGATTTACTTCTTGTTTGGGACTTTTTCCTAAATTATGCTTCTGCTGTCTTCCTTCATTTAGCCTGCATCTGTTTCCAAACAGAAAGCTTTGTTGTGTATTAGATCATGAGGTCATACCCAAATGTTATGGGTGTTTAAAAATGGATCGCTTGAAAAGGGGACAGAAAGTGTGTGGACAGCTGTATTCAGCATGGATTTTTGACACCAAATTCACATGCAATATCCACTGGTAAAGGTCCCTGTAAGTTTCTGTTTATGCAGCAAGAGAAAATTCCAGGCTTTTGCCATTCTGACACAAGCCTCTAGTCTTTCTTCTTGCTTTTCTTTCACATGAGGCCTGATGCTGAAATCCCATACATAAGCAAGTAAAATGCTTTTAGAATGAGAATTCTGTATTTTAAGATTTCTTTGTAGAAATATTACCTAGAAGGATTTTATGATGAGTTTAGAAAATCTTGTGGACTTATGAGATTTCACAATATTGATCTATTAACTGGTTAAATGTGATCTTTATTTTCCCTATGTCATATTATACCAAAGTGTTAAAGCAATTTTTAGGAAGGATAATCTTAAATTTAAGAGATAACAGACAGAAATAACTAAATGTAGATTTGGATGTCAAGATACATGTTAGTTTCTTGATTTCGTATTTCTACCTACGTACCATATTAGTAGGCATTTTCATCTTTGGTGCTAGAACGTACATGTGTGTACATATATGGATGAGTCCTTGTACTAATGTAAAATTCTGATCACATTGTCATCAAAAAGGAAATAGACTAAATGTTTCTGTGAGGGAAACTATTAAAATGCAGATCGGGTTGTGGCATAGCACTGCATTTGAACTATTAAAAACCTTTGAGTTAATGTTTTCTTTTTGGGTTTTAAAACATCTGCAGATGCACCCGTACATGTAGAGTCCATGTGCCAATGAAAAACTCTGTCATGTTTATATACTTGCAAATCTTCCCCAGTACTATCTATTGCTTTTTAAATCTTGGAAGAAATGGTATTTTTGCGTAGTCATTGCTGTTGCCCTTGATGGCAGAGAAAATGTGTTCATTCCTACTGCAGGTTTTTCCAAGTATGAATGATTATGTTTAAACTCATTTAGAACTCCGTCGAGGTGAACAGAAATACTAACAAGGATGCCAGTCTTCATGGACTTCCTAGCTGACAGAAGCTTTGAGATGGAAACTTTGAAATGAAAGTGATTTTAACGTACAGGTTGTGCACAGCATACCTTTTCCAGTTATAAGTCTACTGGTACCTGTGCTAGGTTATGTAGAAGTACCATCTGTGCTCCTGCACTGAGACATTTTGCCAGTCAACCCTGCTGTTCTGTGGAACCAATTAGGTTCACAAAATTCAAGTCAATTTATCTTACAGTATCTTCTGTAGGTAGTGTTTCAATACAGAAGCAGGATAATAACCACTGCTCTTGACCTGAACCTCTAAGAAGAGAGAGACAGAGAAAAAGGGGAAATCATTATATACAGTTTCAAAAGCATACATGCAGAAGATGAAAGAGGAGAGGCAGAGGAGGTGGAGCTAAGGGATGAGAGAAAAGGATGTGAAAAGAAGAAAGGGGAAAGACGAAAGTCTAGAACTGTATCCCCCTAATATTGGTATTCACTACTCTCATGGTGTGAGTAATATCAGGAATATATAAAAGACCCAGCTTACATGCTAAAACCTTAGTTCCTGTGTTTAATCATTGGTGGTAAAATACTTCTTCAATTTACTACATTTTAGTACATTTGTAAAAGGGTTAAGCGAGGTCCTGTGGAAGTCGCAAGAACAAAATCTGGGAAGCTGAAAAATTCTGTTTGCAGATTTTTGAGGAGACAGACAAGTATTTTATGTAGGAAGGGTAAAAAGGTACTTCATCATTAAAAGAAAACAAAATGAACGTTTTCAGTGGCATTGTGAGATTTCTGATTCTAAAGTGTGAAGAGGAGAACACTTGTAGTAGGAAGAAGTTTTTAAAATGTTACTTAGAATTCCAGCTTTTATTTGCACAAGAAAGGTTGAAGTTAATTTTATATTAGATCTTCAGTTGATTGCCATTTGTCTGCACAAAAAAACCTTTTGTGGTTGACTGTTCATTTGCTTTTTAGGAAAGTGGATACTAACTAAGGAGTACATAATTAATAGTGCTGAAAGTGGCAGATGGCTTGATGAAACAATGTACGAATGGGGATATGAAATTGAAAAAGACACACATTATTCACCTCAAATGCAATCTGCACCTAAAAGATGGCGCGAAGAACTGACACACTCTAGTGCTCCAGGGGCCTTCCACAGATGGAAAGTTGTCCTCCCTGTTGAGAAAGGTGACAAACGAAGGGCGTCTATTAGAAGGTAGGAGGATATGTCTTAAAGCTTAAGTAATTGTATGGTTGAACACATTTTTGTTCTTCCATCCCACTTTGTTCTTCCATCCCACAACCTCGAGGTCATCAAACTCTAAATTGTTTTCATTAATATGCTTCCACATGTTTTATAATAAAATGTCTCTAAATCTTTAAGATTGCTGCTCTTCTTGCTTTCTTTTAGCATAGTATCAAAAATAACACATTTTCATAGGTTTGCAGCCTAAGTAAACTGCTTACAGAAACTTTCTGCCTGAGGCAAGGTAAATAGGCTTATGTTTTTTTATGAGTAATTGTTTATTTTGTGTGGATGTTACATTCAAATGGTACCTGGAACAGGATAAATTCTATCACTTGGGTGAGTGACCTGAGCCATCTGTGAACTGTGTCTTACGGATCAGCCACACTGTGACTGACCTGTTTCGTTTTTTTGTCACATCTATAGAACAGCTTCTTGTAGCTCGAAAGACCTAGTTTGTACTGTAACAGATGTTTCTGATATGATGCAAATACAGATAGTTGAGAAAGTAACAGACAAAAGTAGAAAGGAAAACCAGAAAAAAGAAAAACAACTGAAGTGCAAGAATTCAGGGACAACTATTTTTTTTTTCCCCATACCCTTCCTTCACATTTGAATTCCATGGTTTAAATTCTACATTGAATTGCAAACTGAGCATATTAAGTACTGTTTGCCATCCCCGACACTGTTTCAGAGCTTTACCTTCACTGCAGGAGCAGATACTGTCCTCTCCCTCTCTGTTTAAATCCCAGTTAGTCAGGAGCACGTCTGAGGTCTGGGCATGCCACAGATGCTCAGGCAAACAGGGCAGTGCAGTTTGTTCAGATTGCTCATGGTACAGGGCTCCATGCTGCATCACAGAATGCCTCTCTGTCTGCAGTTCATAAAGCCAAAGTGAGGTGTAGATGAAATTACCATTTTCTGGTGTTGCCAACTGAAGATGTTCTAAATATGCTATTTTCTTGGCTGTGCGAAAGAGTTTACTATGTGCTGTCTTGCAGGAAGGTGCATTCATCCTGCTATACTTGTGAAAAATGCTGTTCCTTTTTCTGTAAAAAATGCTTATACAGATCTTCATGATAACACTATTAAAATGCTGTCTTGCACAACTCTGCAATAGAAATAACCTTTAACAGAAAGTACATTAGCAAGACAGGTAAACAGGCAGTCTTGTGAAAGGAACGTCTTTTTCCTGACTGTTCCCATACACTAACATGGGGATCCTGTTACTCAGTCAGAAAACATGGAAAGGTAGTAGATATTTTTTGTCTCCAGCAAATAACTGTCTTCAGTATAAGTCTACTGGTACCTGTGCTAGGTTATGTAGAAGTACCATCTGTGCTCCTGCACTGAGACATTTTGCCAGTCAACCCTGCTGTTCTGTGGAACCAATTAGGTTCACAAAATTCAAGTCAATTTATCTTACAGTATCTTCTGTAGGTAGTGTTTCAATACAGAAGCAGGATAATAACCACTGCTCTTGACCTGAACCTCTAAGAAGAGAGAGACAGAGAAAAAGGGGAAATCATTATATACAGTTTCAAAAGCATACATGCAGAAGATGAAAGAGGAGAGGCAGAGGAGGTGGAGCTAAGGGATGAGAGAAAAGGATGTGAAAAGAAGAAAGGGGAAAGACGAAAGTCTAGAACTGTATCCCCCTAATATTGGTATTCACTACTCTCATGGTGTGAGTAATATCAGGAATATATAAAAGACCCAGCTTACATGCTAAAACCTTAGTTCCTGTGTTTAATCATTGGTGGTAAAATACTTCTTCAATTTACTACATTTTAGTACATTTGTAAAAGGGTTAAGCGAGGTCCTGTGGAAGTCGCAAGAACAAAATCTGGGAAGCTGAAAAATTCTGTTTGCAGATTTTTGAGGAGACAGACAAGTATTTTATGTAGGAAGGGTAAAAAGGTACTTCATCATTAAAAGAAAACAAAATGAACGTTTTCAGTGGCATTGTGAGATTTCTGATTCTAAAGTGTGAAGAGGAGAACACTTGTAGTAGGAAGAAGTTTTTAAAATGTTACTTAGAATTCCAGCTTTTATTTGCACAAGAAAGGTTGAAGTTAATTTTATATTAGATCTTCAGTTGATTGCCATTTGTCTGCACAAAAAAACCTTTTGTGGTTGACTGTTCATTTGCTTTTTAGGAAAGTGGATACTAACTAAGGAGTACATAATTAATAGTGCTGAAAGTGGCAGATGGCTTGATGAAACAATGTACGAATGGGGATATGAAATTGAAAAAGACACACATTATTCACCTCAAATGCAATCTGCACCTAAAAGATGGCGCGAAGAACTGACACACTCTAGTGCTCCAGGGGCCTTCCACAGATGGAAAGTTGTCCTCCCTGTTGAGAAAGGTGACAAACGAAGGGCGTCTATTAGAAGGTAGGAGGATATGTCTTAAAGCTTAAGTAATTGTATGGTTGAACACATTTTTGTTCTTCCATCCCACAACCTCGAGGTCATCAAACTCTAAATTGTTTTCATTAATATGCTTCCACATGTTTTATAATAAAATGTCTCTAAATCTTTAAGATTGCTGCTCTTCTTGCTTTCTTTTAGCATAGTATCAAAAATAACACATTTTCATAGGTTTGCAGCCTAAGTAAACTGCTTACAGAAACTTTCTGCCTGAGGCAAGGTAAATAGGCTTATGTTTTTTTATGAGTAATTGTTTATTTTGTGTGGATGTTACATTCAAATGGTACCTGGAACAGGATAAATTCTATCACTTGGGTGAGTGACCTGAGCCATCTGTGAACTGTGTCTTACGGATCAGCCACACTGTGACTGACCTGTTTCGTTTTTTGTCACATCTATAGAACAGCTTCTTGTAGCTCGAAAGACCTAGTTTGTACTGTAACAGATGTTTCTGATATGATGCAAATACAGATAGTTGAGAAAGTAACAGACAAAAGTAGAAAGGAAAACCAGAAAAAAGAAAAACAACTGAAGTGCAAGAATTCAGGGACAACTATTTTTTTTTTCCCCATACCCTTCCTTCACATTTGAATTCCATGGTTTAAATTCTACATTGAATTGCAAACTGAGCATATTAAGTACTGTTTGCCATCCCCGACACTGTTTCAGAGCTTTACCTTCACTGCAGGAGCAGATACTGTCCTCTCCCTCTCTGTTTAAATCCCAGTTAGTCAGGAGCACGTCTGAGGTCTGGGCATGCCACAGATGCTCAGGCAAACAGGGCAGTGCAGTTTGTTCAGATTGCTCATGGTACAGGGCTCCATGCTGCATCACAGAATGCCTCTCTGTCTGCAGTTCATAAAGCCAAAGTGAGGTGTAGATGAAATTACCATTTTCTGGTGTTGCCAACTGAAGATGTTCTAAATATGCTATTTTCTTGGCTGTGCGAAAGAGTTTACTATGTGCTGTCTTGCAGGAAGGTGCATTCATCCTGCTATACTTGTGAAAAATGCTGTTCCTTTTTCTGTAAAAAATGCTTATACAGATCTTCATGATAACACTATTAAAATGCTGTCTTGCACAACTCTGCAATAGAAATAACCTTTAACAGAAAGTACATTAGCAAGACAGGTAAACAGGCAGTCTTGTGAAAGTAACGTCATTTTCCTGTCTGTTCCCATACACTAACATGGGGATCCTGTTACTCAGTCAGAAAACATGGAAAGGTAGTAGATATTTTTTGTCTCCAGCAAATAACTGTCTTCAGTATAAAGGGCACTGTAGCTTTGGGGAAAGACTGTTTTTTCTCTAATATTTACCATGCTATGCCTTTTGTCACCCTGCTGTGCTTTTCCTGCCTTTAGTGCCTAGCTGTTGGATGGGTAAGTGTGTGAGACCAGCATCCTTTTCTGTTTACATGCCTGGATTATGAAAAATAAAAATATATCCAGCCTGTCAAGAAACCTTATTTCTTCCACCAGTTTTTTGTCTGGCATCTTTTCTAAAAGATAGGTATAGTTGCAACAGTACAACTGTGAAAATTGCCCCCAGGGAAACTGTTACATGTAATGGTGTCCCAAAAACAAACAAATCTGTTTTCTGTGTATGATATCATACAGCACCAAATGCTGTAAATGACTCTAAATGAAGTAAAAAATGTATTTGCACTATGAAAATATGTTACAGTTCAGAAGAGCAGTGCTTCATTTTTGGTAAACCACTTAATTTATTGTAAAACTTAATTAAAAGACCATCATCATTGTGGGGGACATAAGGCAAGAAATTATAGCTGCTGTCACCAAATTTGATCTTTGAAAGAGTGCACAGGTAAAGCTTTCTATCAGATATGAAGGAGGTGTATGTTGATTTTACTTAATAGTGTTAAATTGTGAAGAGCAGGATGTCCTGTTAATTGGGTTCTTTCCTTTTCTGAAGGCTCTCAAGCACCCTTTTGTCATACTAAAGAAAGTTGGGCAGTGTCACACATCTAGA
>VZTO01002842.1:23297-47664 GCA_013400615.1 Syrrhaptes paradoxus | reverse complement strand
ATGAACTCCCCTTCATTACTGCTATTCAGACACATTACGAATAGCAAGATAAATGCAGGCTGACTACTAGTGAAGGTTGAATTTGGACAAATTCATAAATTAAAAGGGATTTTATCCCCACACCCTTCACTTTGATAACTGCCAACAAATTAAATTAAATAAATAAATCTGCACATTAACTATGCTCTTGCCTCAAGACATTAAAAGTAAATACATTCATTGCACTGGATATAACGTTTCAGCTAACATTTATTCTACAAAGATAACTTGAACTATAATCTTATGTCCTAGTCTGCTGTAAATATCTAGCAAAACTGAATAGCAGCATCTAATATAAAATGTCAATTGCACCATTTTCACTTCATCATCATAAAATTATAAAACAATTATTCCCTGTAGTTTAAATTCAGCTGGCACTTGGACCATGTAAAACCTTACCTGAGTCGATACATCGCTAGAATCTGAATTTGAGGAGGGTGGCTGCAATGAAAACATACCTTCATTAAATACAGAATGGATATCAAGATAACGTTATGTATTTACAATGTAAAATGTTAAAATAAAATCTTACCTTTGCTCTTACATATGCTTTCCTTATTTTTAACCCTAGTTTTTGAGCAAGTTCTTGGGTAAGCTTAATCACACTTTCATCCTAAAAGACATAAATAATATTTAATAATTTACTTCTACTTTTAGCTAGTCAAGACAACTGTTTACATCTCAGTCTATATTCTGCAAGATCCCTATATGCAGGATGTCTCATAATGCACTGGAACTGGAAGCTAATACTAAAAAATACAGCTACTATCAAGCAAAATTACTCCAATAATTCGAATTGAAAAAACAAACAAACAAAAAACAGAAAACAGACAATATCCTTCTCTTCCACTTAATTTAATTTAAAATAAAGATTTTTCCAAAACCAGAGAAGTTCAGAGAAGTGGGGTTTTTTTGTGGGTGGGTATTTTTTATTTGTTTACTTGGGGAAGGTGTTNAATTTTATGCAATTGCCTGCATAAAAACTGAGAGCATGAAAAGAGGTGAATTCAGCCTGTAGACTGGAAATATTTTAAACGAGAGTCGCAGGGAACAGCACAGTATGTGATAATAACCTTGCAGCATTGCAGACATTTTCTAGGGCTTAAAAATGTTTCTGTGTTCCTGTAAGCACTGATCTTAATGAAATCATAGTAATGATATTCAGGCATATGTCAAGCCTATCATATACCTCTGTTTAAAGCTGCCACGCTAGCACACAACTAGTCTTATTGCTGAAATATCTGTAATGCACAAGACAGCAAAATGCAATTCTGACACTAGAAACAGGATAATACAGAGAATTCAACAGAATTACAGCAATAATTCCTAACTGTATAAATAGCTGAGCCTTACCCAAGAAAATTGGCTGTTGTGCACCACACCAAACCCAGCTCTGAATGAAGAGAACTTGAAGCCTGTTTTCCCCCTTCTGTGTAGACACCTGCTATTTTGAGGCAACTTATCTGTCAAACACGTTTGTAGTGCAAAAATTTTCAAATCTGACTCTCAGCCAAAGCTATTCTGCTGCGGATGAGGCAGCTGTAACTCTAACTCTTAGTGCCCTGAAAGAAACACGTACAAACACATTTAACGAGATACCCAAAATCTGACGCAAAGCAATATTTGACTTCCTGCATGCGTGTTTTTAATAGGACCTCAAGTTAACCAAAGCTTCTGGACAGCTTTCTGCCCAGGTCTTTTGCTTGCAAGTAACCCAGAACACCAAAAATGCTTTTAAATCTCAAAAGCCAGTTTTAAGCAGGAACATGTAACCCTTTTTGAGCACAGAAAATTCAGAGTGACTCTACAAGACACAGGCCAAGTAAAAACGGTTTATAAACAAACCTCCTCCTACACACACAGTGTCTTTCCAGGAAGGTTCTTTTCTTTGGGTTTGGCTTTAGCCCAGCAATGCAGTGCCTTTCTGGGACTGAAAAAACCCTGCACGCAGTATTTATGGCCATTTGAAAAAGTTTATCCCTCCTATCAGCCAGCAGCTCAGCTAAATACCTGCTCCTTGCTAATTGTTTTCATTCAATCGTAATGCTATCCCACAGTTTTCTAGAACTTTTTCATGTAATCCCTACACGGTAAAAAAAAAATTTTAAAAAGCACTAATCATAATTATTACCACTGAAATACTGAATTTAAACTGTATTAGATGAAGGTATTGAAATGCTATAAAATATTTACCAAGGCCATTGGATGCTGCTTGTACAAGTTTTTCTAAGTCACCAAGTTAAGCAACTAAAAAGAAGCAGGGCCATCATTCATGTAAAATCCAATAATCGTTACGAAGATAATTTAGCTCTGTCACAAGAGCCTTCTTATTTCACGGAGAAAGCAGCAGACTCAGGTGCAATCAGCAGTATAAATGGATAAAAATACTGAACTGATGAAAATCCATCAGCTTCCAAGCTTACTATGACCCTTTTATGTTAATATTCTACTATTAGTAACTGAAAATATTATACTTGTAAAAATAAGAGATTAAAGAATATGCCAAATGAAACACATCAATTTTCAAACCAACACCAAGAGCTTTTCACTCACTAGGAAACTTTCCATGTCTTCATATTCTGTTAGTACATTATTCTTGAGAAATCATAGAGCTTGAACAGAAGCTTACCATATTTGAAAAACATGCTATCCTGTTCACGTGCAGCTTCTCTAAAATATCATCAGAAACATGGATTTCTTCTGAATTAGCATAATCAGCTATGTTTATAGCTTCTGTATAGTGACTCAGTGATCCTCTCCAATCACCTTCTCGATATACATCATTCCCTTCATTAAAAAGATTTCTAACAAGCTCTCGTATAAATAACTAGAAGAAAAGAAACACTCATCAACAGCAGTTTTATCTTCCATATTTCCAATTACATTTTAAAATAGAAAATTTATACTTGTGACTTCACAGAATCAAAATGAAATTAAAAACTTTTGTCTGTGTTAGTATTTTTCTTCTGACATTTTTCCAAGACAATCTCTAATATTCAACATCAGAATACATGTAAATAAGAGAGGCTGAACTAGTGATAAAAGAATTATTTTGTATAAGTAACTTTAAGAAGACATACATATATATATTCACCACATTCTTTTAGCAAGCAGAAGCCATAGCAACTGACAAACCAGTAGTACAAGAAGGATGCTTTTGCAGAACAAAAGATTTTTTTAATCTAAAATGTGAATGATTGCATTTTTACCTAATGTTCTCAAATCCAATGAAACCACCTACCATTGGATAAAAATGCTAAAAAGATTATTCTGAAAATATAAGGCAAAAATAAAGCAAAATAATAAAATGTACAAAACCCAAATATCTTACGAAGATTTACATGATTGAGGTCACTTTTTCTGTGCTACTCTAAACTTTACTAAGAACAGCACGCTGGTTTCTAACACCAGTATAGAAAGAGTTAACCTGAAATGCTATAAACCTGAATTCTGGGCATCCAAATATCCAGATACTTGTATCACAGTGTAAGGAGTCCTCCAGTTCCAATACTGAGACATTGCGAATTACCATTCAAACTATACCATGACTTAAATGATGATTAAAACCAAGGATAAATATAAGATAGGTCCATGTTAAACACCCTTCTGGAAATGCAAAAGTAGTTTCATTACCTCATATTGTTCTTGAGTCCCTGGATAGGGCAAAGTAGATCTAGAAAAAGAAATTACAAAATTTACTTATTATACATATTGCTTAAAAGACAATCACATTAGAGAATACCAGTTCTTGCTAAAAGCAGCCTCACTTGCTGCAACGGGCAAATCTCTAAATATTGGCTATTGCCTGCACGGAACAAGGCAGGAGTGCTGTAGATCAGTTTTGATTAAACAGCTGTGTTTTCTTATTACTAATGACTCAGTTTCAAGTTACATAGCTGGTCTTTGCTGTTCAAAATGTACTAAGGTTTTGAATGCTTTGAGTCTGCAACCTCTACGTTGTTTGTTTAAAAACAATTTCCTTCCTCTCCGCCAGTGTGCAGAAACAGATTATACATGAGAACTGCAATCTTCTTGCAAGTACTATAAATGACGAGTTATCTGTGAAAAGAACACACTGATTTTAACTGAGTCATACTAATAACACTACAGGAATTTTAAAGAGTTCTTTGGTATGACACACAACAGAGATTTTCTCTAGCGTAGAGCACAGGTATTTACTTTTCAGGAAGAAAAACAGGAACCCTTCCCCTTTCCATATAGGTTAGTTGAAAATTTGTTTCTAAAAATGTTTTGAGGACAGGGGTTTTTGTTTGTTTTTGTTTGTTTTTGTTTTAAAGAACGTCTTATGCGAACAGTGACTTTGTATGAAATTTCACAATTATTTTAAGCTAGCCAGAGTCTTTGAGAGAAGAACTTGACATTGATCCAAATGAAAATCAACTACTAACATGATTTTTCATTTGGAGTTGAAATACTGAGGTACTGGTGAGCAGACCCATTCCTTTCCATAGCAACATGGTCTTAGGTGTAGCTGTCTGTACGTATAAGGTAGATTTTCAGGCTATCAACATTTTCTACCCACCAAAAAAAATTCAGTGTTGACTTTTCTCAAAGGCAGAAAAGGAATACCCTCCCACCTTCAATCCGCTCTGTTAGGGAACAAAGAGGGGTTCTGCCTTTTCTTTAAGGCTGCTCTGTATTTCCATGTAGGTGTTAGCAAGTATACTGAGGAGAAACACAGGTCCTCCTCCTTCCTCTGCTGGTGCTGTATTAAAAGGACTTTCCCAGAGCTATGCATCTCATACATACGCGTGTATAAGCATACAAAAACAAAGCCACAAATTCATACTCTATAAACTGGAGTCCTTTCTTAATGTCCTGTTGTCTAGTGCTTCTCTCTTCCGACACATTGGACATGTTATCCTGAACATCCACTTGTCAGATATGCCACTCCTCAAAAAGGAACAAAGATAAATGGCTGTTAATATATAGCAGTTCGCATTTCAACCAGAAGGATTCAATCTCACATCAATACTAAGTCCATCATACACAGGTGATACTGCACCACCGGTTCAGAGAACACACTCTACAGAAACCTCAGACACACACCGCAGTGCCCGCAGCAATACAGGTAGAAGCCCCAGGTCAGAGCCAACCCCCCCTCTGCCAGTGCCCACTTACACAACACTTCCACGGAAAACCTTTCTTTCCAACGTCTACTTGATCTTTGGTTTTCCACTTACTTACTCTAGATGATGCAGAGTTGCGTTAAACTAAATCAAGCTACGAGTACAGATTGCACGCACTGCTGCTAAACCAAGCTAGGGTTCCACGCTGTCCCCCTTTAATAGCTTTTCTTTGCTGAAGTAGAAATAAACTCAAGACCCTGGTATATTTATTAATAAAACCCAAACTGATTAGAAAACTACCATTAAGTCTAATTCTAGAGTCTCTCATCATCACCCAAATGCTAAGGTGTCATCAGAAGCAAAATACTACTGCTTTAATAAAATCTACTGGCCGACCAAGGTGAAAATCTTGGAAACTTCACCAGTAGCAAAGATTACCTACTCCATTTGAAAAACTGAATTACTTTCATTTAATTACACATTTTCAACTTGACATTTAAATCCAATTTAAGGAGTCCAAATCTGTGCTTTTTTTTTTTTCATGTCTTATTTACTGGACTTACAAATACTCAAGTTAAATAGACTAAAACAATCTGTATAGTTGTCAAGATAAGGCTATAAAAAAACCCTGAACTGCATGCAGTACATTTCTCTTAGTCTTGACACTACGATTTAAAAAGCCAGTATTTTGTGCCAGGTTACCATTTCACATCAATGATGGAAGAACAAAAACAAAGTAAAATAAAACCCAAAATAATCCCCAGCAAACTCAACAAAATCCCAACTGAGAATAGAAACCAGCTGGAAAACATCCTCTGCTTTCTCCAAATGATTCAAAATAATGAAACAATCTGAAGAGCTTTCAGCTCTAATAATGTTTACAAACCTTTCCAAAGCATCTTAAAGGACTGTATGAAGTCTGCACCATTTTAAGTAATTAAGTGCTATTGTAACACATTCCTGAACGAGCATAAGAAACTGAGTAATTTTCTTAAGGTCACTAAGCAAACTCATGGAAGCACTCCAAGGACCCCGCTTCACCTCACTTCCCACTGTGACCTCTAATAATAACAAGCTTTTAAAAAAAATTATTAAAAATCAGTCTGTAGATAAAGATCATGAACAGCCACAACAGTTCACTGACGGAATTGTTCGGATATCGCTGGTTTAGTTTTATAAATAGCACTCAGTCATCTACTCTCCAGAGAGGAAATGATCACAAACACCTTTTGTAACTGTTTTTCATGTTATTTTATGCATCATCTTTTCTTACACAAATTAGTAACACAGACCCTGCTTTCAGTGTGTGTATGAGACTTTCATTATAAGATAAATGTTTTAATGAATAACAACAGCATATCTATGAAGCAATCATGTAAGTGCCAAAAGAAAATTTACTGTGCAGCTGACTTTTTTTTATTTCCTCATTCATGGTTTAGGTTTTAGAATTCCAATGAGGGGTGGTAAGGATAAGAAATTCTCACACTGACCAAAGACGGCAGCACTATTTAGCGTATGCTTTCCCACAAAGACAAGTAACCTATGTAAAATACATTTTATTCCCCTGAATAAACAACTGGCAAAGTAATACCTTGCAAACACACGAGTCTTGCATATGCCAAGATCTAGGCAAGAATTAAGATAATCTTTACTAATTGTCAGCAACTCCAGTACTCCACATCAACAACTTGCAAAGAGACAAAAAAGTCCAAGACAGTTAAGAGTTACACTTATTTACCACCTCTAGCATAAATATTAAAGAATAAAGGACATATTGAAACTTGAGGATATGCAGATCAAATTTTTCCATAACGACAAAGTTAATTGTTACAGATAAAATTACAGCTAGCACGTGACGAACATACGTGAGTGGTGTTAATTATTACTCAAAGCACTTTTCTATTTTTTTTCCTACTTACTCATCTGCATCCATAAGATGTTCAGATAAAAATTATCTTTCCTTATCATACTTTGACAGTCACATTGCCCCAACATTTGATGATTTTGCAGAGGATTTAAAATCATTTCAGGTAGCACCTCCAACACCATCTCTCCCATCCAAATTGTTCTTAGATCATCTTGAGCAACCAGAAACACGTTAAGACTCATGCAAGGCAAAGAACAATCATGTCTTGACTTTGAACATCATCCATCCACTTTCAAAGCTTAAAAAAAATCCACCTATTTAGCAACAGCTTTTCTCCTCCGTCTGCAGGGACAGAATTTAAAATAAATATATACATACATTTTAAAAATTAAAATGTTTCTTTGTTGCTTGTAACTATTACTAGAAAAGCAAAGCCTGTACTGTTGCTTTACTATTTGTATAATTCACTGAAAGAGACAAGCTAAATGAAAGGGAAAAAGTAGTATAGGAACTGGGGGAGCGAAAAAGCAGACTAATGTATCAGTAACTAAGGTCACAGGCAGAACTGGCTGCTGTATTAAATGTAATACTTCTACAACTGCTGCTACACCACCAATACAAGCTCAACTTACTAAAGCAAAAAAAAAAACCAATAAACCTGCCTAAACTCAAACCAGTTAAAGAACAATTTACATTGCTTTACCTTTATCACAGGCTTCAACTCATCCTGTTTCACAAAAGCAGAAGCCAAGTGACAGAAAGTACAGTGCCAGTAGCCAGTGTGACCTTTTCTGACAGATGCTGGTCCAGTTATACAAAGAGCAGATACAGAGGAGGAGAAGTTTGCGCCAGCTCTGGCAGGCAGGATTACCTGCACTTCTCTCTTATACAAAACCACTTCTACCTCTTATGGGTTATTTGCTTTCCTTCCAGGACAGGGCAAGACAATCTTCTTGTTCTCTATATTTTGGCACTTCTGAGGCATTCAAGGTAAGTTTTAAGAAACATTCCCAATATTCAGGATATGCCTTGGACAATTTTTCAGGCACAAGGGCTTTGAACACAACAATTGCTAAACTTATCTCGCAAAGCAAAATCGATCTTTGCAATGCAAGTCAATAAATTCATACAGAATGCAGAGGATTGAGTTTTTCTAAAGAAGGAATACAGGCCTTGGTTATTCTGAAAAGGAAGGTCACACTGCTTAAAACTTCGGACAGCCCAGCCTTTCCATTTCTGAACTGCAAATCCAGCAAGTAAGTACGTACAGTTTGCCATGCATGCAAGTTCCCCCAGTTGAAAATTCCCGAAGGACAGGGAACTGGGCAGGACTAATCCTCTCTTCCATTGCATACAGTTGTGCAGACAGCTTATTTAGAGATGAATGACGAATAGAGGAAAAATGCATAGCATTATTTGGGGACCAGAACTACCACCACTGGGAATTAATGACCTTCAGTTGACCAAATAATTCTGTTATTGTTCGTTATTGACATTAATGGTTCCAGCTACTATAAATGCTTTAAATAAACATTCTCTGCGCCTTCAGGCCTAAATGCTGAAAACAACTGGAAGTCAGTGGTCCTCACTGTACTTCCTTCTCCACAGAGCTAAAACTTAAAAAATGAAGTGCAGCACACAGATGTGTTCTTTTAAGATACAGAAGCACATCCTCTTCCCATGCATCACTGAGTGCACTATTAATGCAATTACAGGGTTACAGGAATCTCAAATTAGATCTTTGTACAGAACAAAGCACACTGAAAATTTTGTCAGGATTGCCGCTGACAGATCTCTACCAGCCTCAGTGGTTCAGCTGAATTATGCACCTTGAATAGGGTACAAGTCTCGTGAAAATCACACTGGGATCACCCTTTTGTATTCTAGCATCAGCCTGCTCCCCCTCTTGCTGACACAGGCAGGAGAGAAGGTAACAAACTCAAAATATTAAATCAACTCTGTCACAAATTAACACAGCATCTACACCATCATATGTCAAAACTTTGATCAGCCATCAGAAGTTGTAAAATCAGAAGTCTGTGTATAAAATGGAAACGTGAATGTTTCCATACAGGAAAACTGTACTCCAGAAGGGAGAAGTTACACCCTGGCTCCTCGAATAAAGGGAATACTGCAGAGAGAACAGGGACGACTGGAACAGAACAGCAGGAGTGAATCCATGGCTAAAAGGCAGGCAGTACAAATCCCGTTCTCCTGTCAGAAGCACAAGCCCATCTCTGCTGCTATCTCCTGCACCGCTAACAGCAGCGGCAAGCACAACGTGTTCAGGCATCTGGATCTAGAAAGCTACGTACCTGTAATTCCCACCCCAGGGGCATAAGAAAGCAGGCCCCCGCCTCAGCAGAGACACGCGAGAAAAGGCAGCAGCACACGTGTAGCTATACCCTAACTGCTTCCCAGAGAGATGACACCAACAAAAACAGCTCCACTGCCCCCAGCTCCAACCCAGACAAGAATCAAACTGCACATCAAGCACCTGCCCAACACAGAACAAGCCTGACCCAAAGCAGAGTTCTCAAAGCAATTTTATTACTCATCCTAACCATCTGACAGTTTAAACAAATAATTACAGATAATAAACTACAGTGCACATTACAGCATGCCTTACAGAGATTGTAAACGGCTCAACAGACTTGGACTGGCACCAAGATAAGGAAGGGAAAATAGGAGTATTAATGCAAAACCTTTTTAGAAATATCTTCCTCAGAGAGCAAAAAGATTTAATATTCATGCTTGTACATCACTGGACTGTTACATAAGGCATTTCAAACAAGTAATGTGCTGGGAAACATGGAAAACAGTACATGAGACATGTTTCAGTAGTTCTGAGTTAATTCCTCTGCTTAATCTAATACTTCTGGTTACAATCACACAATTCTGTTATGTCAGCTGAAAAAGCCACTTAACACAGACATAACTCAGTTTCAGTTTTTATTTCTGTAGAGAGAAACAAACTTAACTGTTGTCTAAATGAAGTACCTATACAAAACAAATGCAACTGAATATACAGCAACATCTACTCACTCCACATTCTTTATTTACCTTAAATATTTAGTTGCATTTCCTCCCACTTGTTCCCTACCCACAAAATAAGAAGATACTGTTCAAGGTTTGTTTTCTGTTTTCATAGCTTCCCTACATTTCTTTTTCAATCCATGAAAGAAACAGGAGAGAACAAAGACGCTTTGTAAAGTCACTTCATTTCCCTGGGAAATTAAGGAGTGGAGCTAGAAGACTTTGGTTTACGGTTCCCTCAGACTTTTTATCAAAGAACAGATCCAACATTCAAACTGAAGAAGAAGTATCTTATTAATAAATTCAGATTTATCAACAGAATTTACACCAAGATAAGCTTTAGTAATCCATTTTGGCGACTACAATTGACAGCCTTTGGGCGTTTTTGTTTGTTTTTTACTTCCTGTAATGCAGTGATGACTTTCTGTAACAGGACAGGAACGGCGCTGCCCACCCAGCTCCAGCGAAAGGCCAGACACGGGCACTGCCGGTCCGCCCGGCTGCCACCGCGGGCAGTCCCCCCGCGCACCGCCCCGCGCACCCGCCGCCGCTCTCTCCGCTTCTCCTGTCAAACGCCGGGCTTCTGTCCCATCCCGGAGCACCAGCATTGCTCCTCAAGCGCCAGTTTTCCCGGAGAGCGGCCGCAGCAAACCCGCCGACCCCGCGGAGCGCACCCGCCAGGCCCGGGACAGGCCCGCCGCAGCCCTGAGCCCCCCGCACCGCGCCGGGCCCACCCGCCAACACCGCCTTTGTTCGCGCCAACCGGCTCCCGACCGCCGACAGAGGCCCTCTCTGGGACCATCCCCCACCCGGGCCGGCCGACTGCTCCAGCGGAACCGACATCGGCCGTGACCCACCGCGCCCGCCGCAGCGAGAGGGCCGCTGCGCTCCCCGGGGAGGGGCGTGACGGCGGACCCCGAGGCGGCAGGGCGGCGCGGCCCCACCCTCGGCCGGGAGCGGCTGTCCCGGGGCGTGGGGAGGGGCGGGAGGGACCCCCCGCCGAGCGGGGCGGTGAGGGACGGGGACGGCCGGGCAGCGCCGCCCGCGCCCAGGCGCCTCTTCCTCAGGCGGAGCCGCCCCGCCGCGCGCGGGGATAGCGGAGCGCGGTTCCTCTCCACCCCCGCCCGCAGCCCCTACCTGTTCCTCAGGCCCGCGGGAGCGGAACGCCGCGGAAGGCGGAGCCAGCAACCCGGGCGCGCGACAGCGGCGGCGACAACGACGACGACAGCGGCACCGCCTCCCCCGCTCCGCCCTCAGCTGCGCCGCCGCTGCCGCCGCTCCCGAGCGCGCCCTCTGCTGCTGGGAGGCCGCGGGCACAGCCTACGGGCGGCCTGAGTCGATTGGCCGGAGCGCTAGGGCTGCCGGCTTTCCCATTGGCTCGTCACCCTTGTTTTGGAAACAGGCATTTCTGATTGGTGGAGGCTGTGAAACTCTTTGCTGCTGATTGGCTGGCTGCCTAGGCCTCCCCCCTTCCCCGCACCCCCGCTCCTTTTCCTGTCGGCAGCCCACAGCCCGCCCCGGGGTCGCCCTGCAGGAGCTGTGCCGTAGGACTGCCTGAACGGGCCGCGCCGGCGCTGCGAGCGAGCCCGCCTGCCAGCTGCCCCCGCCAGCTGCCCCCGCCAGCTCCCCCCGCCCGGGGACGCCGCTCGGCGCAGCCCGGCTCTGCGGACCTGCCAGCCACCCATTGGCTCTGCCGGAAGCAGCATGACGTAAGCAGCCTGCTCGCGGTGCCCCATGGGAGTCCTCGCGCCCAGTGATGTCTTCCTCCTTCCGCTCCGGCGCCGGGGCTGCTGCGCATGC
This sequence comes from Syrrhaptes paradoxus, assembly GCA_013400615.1. NCBI lineage: Eukaryota > Metazoa > Chordata > Aves > Pterocliformes > Pteroclidae > Syrrhaptes > Syrrhaptes paradoxus. The sequence goes on along the minus strand of VZTO01002842.1, from coordinate 35,832 downwards.
TCTGCACTGGCGCGGCGCCACGCCCCCGGCTGGCGCGGGTCTGGTGCGCATGCGCCCTGGGAGGGACCCGCTGGCGGCCGTCGCCTCGGCGGGAGCGGGCGCTGCAGGGGCGGCGGGAGGATGGAAGCCCTGTTGCCAGCTCCCGTAACGCAGGCAAGCAGGAGGGTGCGGAGCGCTGTGGTAGCGGCGGCAGTGTCCCTGTGGGCGGGGACAGCTCCCCTGTGACAGGCGGCACCGGAGCTTCCGCAGCACGCGGCCCGGCCCCGGGCTGGCAGGCACCGGGAGTGCTGTCCCCTGTGCGGGGCTGGGGTTTCCTCTCTCCCGGTGGGTGTAACTGGTGCTCTAACGATCCCGTCTCCTCTTCTCCAGCAGTGTCAGTGCCGGTAGTGCCGCTGGCCAGTCTGTGCGGGTGTCTGCAGAAATAACCCGATAAAAAACACCCGGGACCCTGGTGGGGCCTGCACGGTGGGACTGCATCCAGAGAAGCTGTCCAGGTTCTAACCGATGTGGTGTACAAATGGTAACTGCTGTTAATGGAGACAGAGAGCAGTACAGCCCGTTAGCCGTTCAGCAGGTGAAGGTAGGCTGGTGGAAGGCTCCCTGACCTGAAACATAGCTGCATTGAACCTTCCTCCGTCCTAATCCCTGGGGAGTGACTGTAAGAATAAATTGGTGAAGCTCTGCCTTAAGGCTTGTCCCAGTTCCAAAGGGTGAGTTCTCTCCAGTTGGTATCAGTCACATCGATTCTTGAGACAGTGTGACAGTTTAATGGTAGCAGTCGGATATTAAACCATTAATGCTCAAGTGCATGGAATGAACTTTAAAAGTCCCAGAGGGCTCAATGAAAAATTGGGGTTTTGCTTACTGCAGGAACTAAGGGGAAGTGAGAGAAACAAAGAGAGTAAAAAAAAAAATGCATAGAACAGTTAAACCCATGGATCATAAACCATGAAATAGACCATAAAAATGGTAAGAAGGCTTATTTAATTCCAAATTACAATTGTTTGAACACTGAGCAGCTTAAGAGAGCAAGCAGTATGATCGTTCTCATCCAGAACAACAAACCACTGCTGAGGTAAAATCCTAGCTGTTAATCCTTTTGATTTATACCTATTGTATGGATCATGTTGCTGATTTTTCTAAGCCTGCAGTTAGGATTGGCTACATACTGTTCACCTTTAGAGAATGGCTTGTTGAGAACTCCTCTGATGGGCTGACTACTTGGGAATTTTTCAGATGTAATACAGACTGCAAAAGCGAGCCTGAAAATTGCATCACATAAAGGGAAATTACTAAAAATGTCTATACAAATACCCTACTTATCAAACACTTAGAAAACGAAGTAAATTTTGTGTTAGAATTAAGAGGTTATCAAACAAACTGTTCAAGTGTTACAACAAATTGTACCCTGTTGAGCAGCTTTAGAAGCACAGCCTGGCACTGCGTTAGAGTGGGAGCTGTAGAGTTGTGGTTTCAATGATAGGTACAAGGTGTGCAGAATACCTTGAGAATGCGGTAAGATAAATAATATAAATGTCTGACCAAGTTAGTTTTTCTGGAAATAAATATATTTAGCTTTTATATAAATTACATTAGAAGAGGCCAATTTTCTTCCTTCCTTGTTTAAATTAATTACATGACAACTAACTACTCAGAGGAAAAGAATAGTAGTTATACTTAAACCATTTTGAACTAACTTGTCATGAGTTAACCGATGAGAATTAATCCTATTACATAAACTCATTACCTTTAATTTTACAATATTACTTGTGGAAGCCTACATAAACTTACCCAACCGCGCCCGGGGGCTGCTGTCAGTCACGCAGGGTATACTGAGATGAAAAATGGAACTTCATTACTGTTGTGTGAGAGAGAGCTTAAAATATTCTTTAAAGGGAATCTGGAAACATCATATTTCTGTATCCAGGAGGAATTATTACCCTTCTACACTGCTGGAACATGCCTAAAGTCAGCTAGAAAATCTTGCAGTTGCTGTCTTGGAGAATTATCCATCTGCCCTCTTAAAAGCAGTTTTAGGATGACAGATGTTTCATCGCTATTTGTACTGATGATTTTGAACAAACTAATTATTTGACAGTAAAGGGAAACAATGTACTAGATATAACTAGAAGCTATATAGCTTCCTACCAGCACTGCAGTTGTAATTCCTCATGTTGTCCTCTGGACAGCGCTAGACTTCATTCATACTGATGTGGGAACATTTGCAGAGTGGGACATTGATGGAGTTTTTAACTCATTAGTTAGTTATTCTAGGAAGGGTTTAAACTGAAGAACTGTGTCCTGCATTCCAAAAACATCCAAAGTGCTTGCTGCTCTGCCACTTGTTCATTGTACCTTCCACGCTTGCCACTTTTGTGTCTTGTTTTCAGGTTCAGACAAGCGACAGCCTGAAAAACACACAATCATAGATTTTTAAAAAGTAGTATTTATTAAGACAGAAGAAACCACATGTTCCATCCTTTCCACTGCTTTACTCTACAAATAGATGTGTTCATTGTTATTAATCTTCAATTATGATAATATCTTAAGATTTTTGATTGAGACTCTAATTTAAAAAAAAAATCCCTTGTTCAAGTCAAGTGAGATTTTGAGCTAAGGAAGAGTTGGCACTTCCAGAAAATAAAAATTAAGGCATTTTATGCAGATGCCATTTTCAAAAACATGGCCAGCTCTTTAAACATTTTTTTTCCATAGTAAGCTTATAAAACAAAACAAACAAAGGAACTTCTCTTAAACTGTAAAAAAAAATGTTTGGAGAGGAAACAAAATCAGTCTGATTTTTATAATTTAAATGTTATAAAGTAAATTGCTTTGGAATTATTTATTATGTTCTCACTGATCAGGATGCTTACATAGCCATAAATGATAGTTTTAGGTGAGTGGAAGACAAGTATGTTTTTTCAGTGCACTCCTTTATCTGCAGCATGTGAAGTCCTTATCTTGCATCACTTTTTGACATTAGGATTACAGTTCCCTGGAATTTCTGACATAAATAAGTTATTTATTTGTAGAGATAATTCCAGGAATGTATTCCCTTCAAAACTGTTTTGGTTTTGCTGTTTTGAAAGTCTTTGATTCTTTCCCAGACCCAGAATTCTGTCAGATATATTTGATGACATTGTTCTTTCCTTAAACCATGGTTATGGAATATTACTACAGATGGAATATATGGTTACTCCAACTCCACATGTATTTTGGGAAGGAAAAAAATATGTATCTCCTGAGTAATTAAAACAGGAAGTTTCAAAAAAGTCATTTCACTAAGTGATCTAGTCAGCAACTGAAACTTTAAAATTGTGTCAAAACTAGATATTAGAAACTTGTACATTTTCCTTTCACCTCTCTCTTCTGTGGGGAAGCAGATTCCTTGCTTCAAATTAGAGAAGAAAAAAAAAAAACCACAAAAAAACCCCCCCAACAAACCAAAGCAGAATACTTCATAATTGAGGTTCAATCAAAAGAGAAATATTTTAAGCCAATATTTTAATTGTTGCTTGTCAAACTAGAAAGGTTGTCATTGTAAGGAAATCATAGAAGGGGAGCAGAAAAGCATGAGAATCCTTTGGATGAGGCTTTGAGCAACCTGGACTAGTGGGAGGGGTCCCTGCTCATGGCAGGGGGTTTGCAACTAGACGGTCTTTAAGGTCCCTTCCAACCCAAACCATCCTGTGATTCTGTGAATGCTGCCGTAGACACTCTTAAGTCGTGCGGTCCAGCAGCTTGGTATTCAGGCTAGTATGACTCTAAAATTATAAAATCTCAGGAATTTAATTGATTCGCCACTGAAGCTGCTATATAAACACCACAGTCAGTGGAAGTTAGTGATTTCACAGGGAATTATTCTGAAGAAATTAGTATCTGGAATAATAAGGTTTGAGCCACTATTCCTCAGTATGTGTACTGCGAAGAGTTTTGGGAAGCAAATGTGAACTACTGTGCTACGGCTGCCTAATGAGTAGTGTGACATTAACTTCTGTTGTGAGCTGTATTATAAGGATCTAGGTATATCCAATTTACTCCTACAAATATATTCAATTTCAGAAGGGATTGGAGTTCCAAGACAGTGGGCTGACAGAATAGACTTAGCTTCATGGAGTCCTAATTCTGAAGTATGGAAGAGAACGCAGATGAATTTGCAGGTTGCAGTGGCCATTACAAATAATGGCACGGATGGAGCAGCAAGACCTTTCACCACAGTCTTAGTCCACACGGTATTACAAGGCAGGATATGGGATACGTGAAGTAATGGAGAAATGTTTTTAGCAAACAACTGCAATTGCAACAGAATTGCACTGCCATTAACATAGAAGTTACTGCTGTCTCACATACCTCTGCACTAATCAGCTTTTTATTTCATGCTCTTTTAATCTGTTTATAAAGTCATTTTTGTGTTTCTAATCATTCGTGCTTCAAAAAAATTAGAGTTTTCAGTTTATATGCTGGAAAACTCAAAACAAACCTTAGACGATTGGGTTTTTAACTTGAATGCTGTACTGCGAAATGGGGCACCCCACCCACTGGCTGTATACAAAAGAGGGTTTTAAATTGACAGGAGAGTTAACATTCTTCCAAACCTCAGTCTGGAGCATGTGTAATTATGCTAAGTCACGTTAGAAGCTATTTTAAAAGGAAATATTGCCTGCCTTCTGAGGTTTTTCTATATGTGTATAGTTTGGGCACAGCAGCCTCTCTTTAAAACTACAGCATCATTATTCTTGATAGAGTAAACAGCAGTAGCACACTTCAAAGCACAGGAAGACAAACAGCTAGGCTCTTCAAGTGTGTATCTCCACCTTGCCAGTGATTTTGTATAGAGCTCAGTTATCCTGGTTCTCATTATTTAAATTTGTAAAATTGAGTTTTCAGGTTTTAAACCTATGCAGCTGTCACAGTGATTATATGTTTACATAAAAATGCACTTTCTTCTGTCAACTGCTGAATCTCCAGTATTAGATAGCTTTGTTACCTCTTAGAGATACTAGGAATGTACTGGTTTAACTGAGGACAGAATCTAACCTGTAGTAAATATTGTTTAAACTTTATTTATATTTTATCAAGACTAAATTGTCTCTGGCTGTCAGTTGAAACATTTTAGTATTGAACTTATGGCCATTCCTTCCTTTTCTCAAAGGCTCTCCCAAATTATTACCTCTAGCAAACATTTTAATGAATAAATCACCTTTTTCTTGCTGACAAAAAAGGCTGTCTTTATTAGATTTTATTTTTACTATAGGAATATAGTCCATCAGTTTGACATAAACACTCTCCTAACTAGGCTGTCCCATCTCCACTTCTGGTGCCTGCTCTTGATTCAACTTTTTTCCAGCCACAGGCCCCATACAAGACATTCTTCTGTTAACAGAACAGGAAGTTCCTTATCTTCTAAAATTGTGTGACTCCAAATTTAATTATATGCTTTAAGCAGATAGAAAATATGCCTTGCTCAAAGAGAAATTACTTGGGCTGGTACAAGAAATATCAGGGCTTATGGCATACAAATCAGATGAGATGATCTGACCTTCAGTTCTTTGGATAAATGACAAGTGACTTCAGAAGCTGAAGAAGAAAAGATGACAAGCAGAGAGCAAAACAAAGTGATGGCATACAAAAGTCAAAGACCAAAAAAAATTGAAAGCAGCAGCTTACCAGTAAGCAGTTACACTTGTTTCAGTGCAACCCTTGTCTAAAGGATTGTGCTGCTCAGTGTTCTCACGTGGGTTCCCAAGTCTAGTATTTCAAGTAAAATTAGGATTGCTGCAGCTCCTCCTCGTCCTTCAACTTGCAGTCATAGTGATCATAAAAGGACCCACCTAATTCCAGTCCTTCCAGTTGTGGAGTAATCGGCTAATTGGGCAGAGTACAGAAAACTGAAGAGGGGTTGCAATATATGTGCTATGGTACAAAATATTTCTTTCTTTATGTGAAAGAAAGTGATGATTTAGTGCTTATATTATTTAGTGCTTCCTTTCTGTCCAAAGGAAGGTGCATTCCCTCCCCTAGGATCTGGGATGAAGTCACTACAGATCATTAACTGCTTTGCTTTACATCCTATTTCATTGCATTTATATGCACAGCACATTTGCACACATCCATTTGTTTCTTCAACTAAAATTAATGAAGTAAAAGTACTACTTGATTGGAAGTGAAGGTGAAGAACGTTCAGCAGCATCTCAGCACACAATTATCCTTGAACATCCATACATTTGAAAGAGCGATGTACGGTATTGACTTTTGGTTTTTAAAATAAATACTATATAGGTATTTTCTTTGGTGGCTATCAGAAAGAAGAAATCTAAACGAAAAGTACAGTATTTTACAGAACAAATTTTAATTAGAATTGCATATGTAATTAAGTTTGGGTATACCTCCCCTTGACCCTCCATTCTAAATAAGACTTGGACACAAGCAAAGATTATCTGTTCTCGGCAAATCCTTCCTAGGGATTACATGGTGCATGAACTAATAAGGGTTTATCTTTTCTTCCTTCTGAGAGAAGAAATAACTAAACAACATTAAAACATTAATGTGCTATTAAAGAATTCCAAATGGAATTAAGAAATAAAAAGGTTAGGATTCTCATAGTGGTATCAAATCACTGTTAAGTATGAAGCTCTTAGGTGCAGACCACACACAAAATTCAGCATATTCAGTGTATGCAGTCCTGTTACGCTCTGTGAGGGAAAAATGTCAAGTATGCATAAGCTGGCCATTTTAAAAGATAATCTGAACACGGTTGGCATAAAATTCTGTATGCAGCACCATATTATTCCTATTTTTTGGGGTGCCATAGTCACAAAACAAAGCTAGACAAAATTTCTATCATTCAACATAGTTTAAATTAAAATACTTATGGTAAAGTAACGAACGTAACTAGAATATTCTAAGTTTTACAACATAAAAAGGTAAAAACATATTTGGTACTTGCCACCTGAAAGAGTTTGATGATCACTGTAAAATGGCTATTTGGGAATGTGTCTGTTTATTTCTGCAGGCTTGGCAAGGCTCATCAGTGAAAGCTACAACGTAAACCTGGAACTAGGAAGTTCCCAAAGAAGGCCTCGAAGGAACGAGCTGCTTTGTGACTAGTCACCTTCTGGCTGCTGGTTCTTGAGACACCGATGACTTGATGGTGTATATATTTTAGGATAAGTGCTTTAAAGAATCCATTTAGCAAGATTCACACCTCTAACAGTTGAGAACAATTATTTTTAAAGCTTTACTGTGACTTGCTCCCCTGTTTTTTCTTGCTGTCTTGCACCTCCTGATGGCAGTTAGCCAGGCCTGTTACACACAGTGTAGCACATTCCCTCATTCGGTAAAGTAAATGTGAAGAGAATGCCAGTTCCATCCCTGCCAGTACGAATGGGGTAGTGCATGGCATTTGATGTATTAATTTTATGATAGCATCTCATATGCCATTAAAACTTTTTCTTCTTTATACATAGGATCAAGATTCTTCATACGTGTTATTTTCAAGCATAAAGCCTCTCTGTCTGTTGAGGATGTGTTTATTAGTTTCAGGACCTGTAGGCAAGGCAAGAGCTTTTCTAGATGGCTCTCTGTGAAATTCAGTGAATACAGCATCAGCATTAGGGATTGTTTTATGTTGAACCAAGGAAGCAATTTATATATTTGGATCAGGTAATCTTCATTGTATTAAAATAAAACCAAAAAGAACAACCAAGGCTTAAGACTCTCAGGCCCATCAGTGTCCTAGTTTTCAGTTTGTACCATGGAAATTATGCAACATTTCTATATGTCTTTGAAGATTCTGTGAACTCTGTAAGAGTTAAGAATCATCATCTTCCCTGAGCACTGTCATGTTTGCAAGGTACTGGGACTTCACTTCAGCAGCTACCTTCAGACTCAACTGTTTTCTTAGCTTTTTCTGACAATGAGTCTGCAAATCTGTTCGTAAGTGTCCTGAACATGTCTCCTCTTGTCCTTAACTGATCACTTTTAAGGGAATATAAAACCTATAGAATCATAAACTCTTTCTCAGTTTTAGGAAAAAGTATATCTAAACCAGTAATTGATACTGCAAACAAGCAGAAGCTTAAGTCTTTATAACTATATGATATAAAAATTGTTCTAAATTGTTTATATTATATAGTACCCATGGCATCTGTTGCCTTCCAAAGGCAGTGAAAAATAGGCCTACAGAGAAAACTTAAAAATGTGTTTGTCATGACAAGCCAGATTTGAGAGTGCGTTTAAACCCTTACCTTCTATTGAGATGAGAGTCCTCGCTTCTCACTGGAAATCAAAAAAGCAGCTAGTGGCTAAACAATAGCAGCTAAGCAAACATTTTACTGAACACTGACCTGCGTGTTGTGCACTTACACTCTATGCATACTCCTCAGCAAATGACTGTTACATCTTTTGGCTGGTTTGGAAGTATCTGGTACTTCAGGTATGGCAATCATGATGTTAGTGCTGACAGTCCTCTGGCTCAGTTACTCCTCATCCCAACCACACTGCAAAAACAAAGAGTAAAGATGGGAAACAATCCAACAGCAAAGAAAAATATCTAGAGCCCGCTTGACAAGTGACACATACTCAGTTCTTCAGCACTATCGAGCCCCTTTTTGATCCCAGATGTCTTAAGATACCGTAGTTCAGGTATTTACTTCTTTCCTACTTGTAAGTTCTCTAGCTAATCCCAATGTTCCCCATCCCTCAGTACTTCCAGGGCTTTTTTGTCTCTCAGGAATATATTCAGTAACTTCCCAGTTCCCAAAGCAGTCTGGATGGCATTTGAACTGCTCAAAGATAGACAGTTCTTGTGCTGATTAGCCTGGAAGAGAGAGGGGGTACATTCTAGTCACGTTTCCTTTGATGGACACATAACTTTGGGGTTTTATCCTCTGCCAAGTGTCCAACTGCCATAAAACTCTTCACAGCTGAGGAGGCAAACATCACGAACAGAAAGGTCATGAAAGCAAGCTGTAAGACAAGCAGACCAGATGGACATTGCACCATTGACAGGATGAAGAACAAAACAATGAGGTGAACATATAAACAGATAAGAAAAATCTGCATTCTGTTTTTAAGCAATTGAAAACATGTAGAGACAATGAAGAGCCAGTAGACATACTAAAATAAAAAGTTACACAAAATCATAATATGTGTATCTCTCTTACTGAAATGCAGTGCGGACAGACTATAAATCCATGGTCTGTCTTCATCCTGAATACTGCATACTGTTCTGCAGCTTCCCTACATCTCAGTAAAAATAGAACTGGAAGATTCACAAATGGTCAACAAGGACAAAGGCACAGAAACTGAATTTCAGAGCAGCGAGTTAAAGTGGTAGGAAAGTTTTCTTTATGAGAAGGGCACTGCTTCTGTTTATAACAAAGCCGTCTAGGCAAACAAAGTCTCAACTCTCTTTGAACTCAGTACAGATTACTTCCCCTGTGCGTTTGCATAGCTTGGCAATACATAGAAAAAATTACCCAGGAATTTGTTATTGCAGTAGAACAGGCCTACTGCCTTCCCTGCCTGCAGGACATGGTTTCATGAAAACCTTTAGGCAAAAGCAAAAGTGGTATTGGAGTCTCTGTCCTTGGCAGGGTGGAACTGCTAGTTTGAAGCTATCTGCTATCACATCACAGAATGACAGAATCACATAGGTGGTTCAGAGACTTCTGCAAGTCTATAGTCCAACTTTCTGCTCAAGGCAAGTCCCATGAAAGCAGGTTGCTTTCGGCCATGTCCAATTGTGTTATGAATATCTCTAAGGATGGAGTTTCCATAGCCTGTGTGGGCACCTGTTTCAGACTGTCATTTGTAATAAACAAATAAATAAATATTGTTTCCTATATTCTATTTCCATGTTGTACCTTGTGCTCATTGCCTCTTGTGCACCTCTGGGAAGACTCTGGCTCTATCTTTTCTATACTCTTCCATTAGGAAGTGGTAGGCAGTAGTATGACCTCCCCTAAACATCATCATCTTTAAACCTGAGTAAATCCAGCTCTCTCAGCTTCTTTTTGTATGTCATGAGCTGCAGCTCTGAACAGTCTGGTGGCCTTCACTGGCCGTGCTTTAGTATGTCAATACCTTTCTTAAAATGAGACGCAGAACTCCAGCTGTAGTTTCACAAGTGTCAAATAGAGGAAGAGAATCCCTTTGCTCAAAACCTACCGGTTATACTCAGCCCACTACACAGCTGGACACATTTACTGCAAGAGCACACTGCCAACTCATGTTTAGCTGGTCCACCATGACCCCCAGCTCCTTTTCTGCAAAGCTGCTCTCCATTCAGTCATCTCCCAACCTGTCCTACTGCATGGGGTTATACCAGCCCAGGTGCAGGGCTTTGCATTTGCCTTCGCTGAACTTCATGAGGTCCCAACAGCTCATTTTTCCAGTCTGACTGGGTTCATCTGAGTAGCAGCCCTGCCCTCCAGTGTATCAGCCACTCCCCCCAATTTGGTATCACCCACAAACTTGCTGAGAGGTCACTCTATTCCATCATCCTGGTCATTACATCAGCCATTTCCAGAATCCAAGTTGATGTAACCTATACAAAAGAGCGGAAGTCAAACATCCTTCCAGAGATGTGCTAGAGGTTTCAAATTTTGTTTTTCAAAAATGCAAGAGTTGCATTGCTGTGTCTCCCCTTCTCTGGATAGAAAAATAAGTAGCCCTGGGTTCCACAAGAAGCAGGGTCTGGGTCTTTTTTTGGGTGCAAATGCTGAAATGTAGAACTTGACTCACAATGTGTAAGAAACCATCTGAAAGGCAGAGATGACCTTTGAAACTTAAGAGCTAAGCAAAGCAGAAATTATTTACAGACTCCTTCCCCAGAATCTTCCTGTCTATGGCTTTGCTCCAAGACAGACAATATATTTCCATATTATACACATGGACAGACTTGCATCAGTACATACGTGGTACTCCAAGGACATACTTGCGATCTTGTTATTTGCCTGCGCGATGGTATACTTTGTGCTAAGGAGCCATTATACTTAAGGAGCAGAGGGTAGAATCTGGAACAGAACAAAACAAAACCAAAAAAAGACAGATGAAAAAAAAGAAAACCGTAGGAGTAATTTAGCTCCTCTGCATATATTATAACTGTAAACCAGTTTCAAGAACATTTATGTAATAACAACCTTTGCAGCACACAACTGTCAGTTACGGGCAGCTATGCGCTAACACAGTATTTTTGCAGAACGGACAGAATAACATTGCTGCCAAAGGGCAGAAAGGACAACGCTACAAACATGGTTCCCAAAACTCAATCAGCACATATTACGCTACTCGTGGGCTTACTACTACCAAAGACATTACAAGCTATCCTATAGGCTGGACTAGTCTTAAATGAAAGTTGGATTTTGCTCTGTATGCTAGAAATAGATCTGAGATAATACCAAGTACATTGGAAAAGACTAAAAAATGGCTTAGCAGAATGTTTTCTGATCTTCCCATGCAGCTTGTCTATCCAAACTNAAAAAGTAAGGCTGGGTTTTTTTAATGAACACAATGATTAAGAAGTTGATTGTGTACTACTTGGACACAAGTTCTGAAGGAACATACACTGGTAAAGGATGTATTCCAGGCCAAACCTGTGTCCCAATCCAACGTTTAAAAAAATGTGGGGTAACTTAGGGAGATGTGCCAAGTACAGCAATCAAGTACATACAGTCAGTCGACTTCTGAGAAGCAGCTATTCAGTTCTAATTATTCTGATACCTTCATAGTGAGGCATGTGTTTTCTTTCCTTATTTTCCTCCAGGAGTCAGTGCCACAGAAGGACCCAATCTGGGACTCAAGCTGGGATGCGGAACACCAAGGTGCAGTTTCCCAGCTCTGCTGCAGCCATTATATAACATGTGGAGCATGTCACTCTGCCTCCATTCCCATCTCTGACAAATGAAAAAATAATTTATTTCACCATTCAGTGGGGCAGCAAATATGTCATATAGCTTAACTGTCCTGTGCTTTATTCAGAAGGATCCTAATTTTGTAGGACTTTGCTTAGATACAGACCCTAGGNGGCAGCTATGCGCTAACACAGTATTTTTGCAGAACGGACAGAACAACATTGCTGCCAAAGGGCATAAAGGACAACGCTACAAACATGGTTCCCAAAACTCAATCAGCACATATTACGCTACTCGTGGGCTTACTACTACCAAAGACATTACAAGCTATCCTATAGGCTGGACTAGTCTTAAATGAAAGTTGGATTTTGCTCTGTATGCTAGAAATAGATCTGAGATAATACCAAGTACATTGGAAAAGACTAAAAAATGGCTTAGCAGAATGTTTTCTGATCTTCCCATGCAGCTTGTCTATCCAAACTGTGGTTTGGGGTTTTTTTTTGGAATAACATCCCCAACAACACGAGCTGAAGAAAACATTGGTAAACAGGAAGCATTGGTTGTGGAAAGGAACTAAAAGAAGATGGAAAGACATGAAAGAGAAGAAAGCGCCCAAGCCTCTGAGAATGGGAACAAAGGCACTGAATGTTTCCAAACAAATACTTGAAAAAGTAAGGCTG
>VZTO01002841.1:20415-38535 GCA_013400615.1 Syrrhaptes paradoxus | reverse complement strand
TTTTTTTTCCCTTCAAAAATGACCTGAAGTACTGAGGCAGTTTTAACTATTGAACACTGTAAGAAATAAGGAATATTTGTACTTGGAAACAGAACTAAGATTACCATAGCTTCTGAACTAACAGACTTGCATTGTGAAACACAAATTGAAAACCTGTGACAATATATCGTAATCTTTAATTTAGCTTTTTAATGTTCATTATTTATTGTGGTAAAAAATTTGTACCAAGTTCTGACTCTGACACTGTTAATGTTACACCTTGGTAATGCCTCTCCTCTACCCTGGGTTGTCAGTGTGAATGTCTTAAGCCTGATTCTCCAGTGGATACCTGTAAAAGCTGTATTCCAGCAAACGGACTTTGTTTTTCCAAATTGTTACTTACTGCATGAATCCACCAATAACAAAAGCTCTTGTCATGTTCCTAAACACTGCATGGACAGAAGGCTCTCTGACCTTTCTTGTGTACCTTCTCCCAGTGGAGAAGCTGTTGTTTGACAGGAAGGGAAATTACTGTTAGCACTGGGGCACCGGCTGTTGACAAGTTGTTTCTACTCTCTGCAGGATGCTAGATTTTAAGTGCCACTAGATCTGCTTCGTTTGTTTTAAAAGGTACTTCTCCAGGAAGATCAATGGTACATGGATGGAGGTCATTAATGACTGTGTTCATGGCAAGACAGGCCCACGTCAGTACCACATTTAAAGGGAACACATTTTTTTAGTATTTGTGTGGAGCACGACGAAGCCTTCATTCAGTGCTGTAAGTTCTTTGGTCATTTTTCCAGGGGTTACATGGTAGGAGGAATATGTGCAGATTCTGCAGACTTGAAATTCATCAGGTTGTCAGGATATCTCTTACTTTTCTGGTCACAAGTCTATCTTCAGAAAAAAGGCAGACAGATTACTTATGTTTCCTTGACTATCACTACTTGATAATTGTCTCACTCTAGGCTTTTAGAGAGAAAACCAAAATAAAAGCTAAAATAAAATCCAGAAAATTTAATAAATTGGTTAATCTTGAGACGTAAAAGCAAGCATATGTTACAAAAAATATAGCAAAAAAATCCTTAGAGAGCTTACAACGAATAATATTACATACCTTGTTGTGAGGGTTCACTCTTACTTTGTGATACTGCTGAGACTTGCTGGCATTCTGTCTCAAGGCTACCCTGCCCTCCAAAAGCAAGTTCCAGGTTCTAGTACCATTTACTGAAATTGGTGAGGTCAATCAAGCTAATTTATTTAATTTTGAGGTAATTTAACTGTTAAACTTCATAACTAATAAATCAATGGTTTTTAGCTTCCTTTATGACAAAACAAATGCTAAAATAAGTTTCAGCAAGAAAAAACTCACTTTTTTATGTGAGAAGAAAAATGTTTATAAAAAGCTCAAATGGCTCTTTATTTTATTTTTTAGACTATCTGTTAGTAGAACTTTTCTGCCCAACTGCCTATACATGGTTTGGCCTTGAACCATCTCATCATACCAGGATTTATGCAGGAAAGAACTCCAGGATTTATGTTCCAGCAGACTGCCAAACGCACCAGCATCGTCCCTCTCCCAGGCAGACATGGTTAAGCTTCTCCCTGTATTCTCAAAGCCTTAAAACTAAGCAAATATAGACAACTACTTCTTGAAGAGAGCTGAAGTCCTTCAAAAATCTCACCCCAAAGTTCAAACTGAAGATTCCAAAATATGCAGCTCCGGAGACTGTGCAGAACCCTCTGCAGCCTCAGGTACTGCTGCTGGGGAAGTGCTAAGTTGAGACTCTGACACAGAAAGACAAGACTTATTAGTAGGTATCAATAAGAATTGCAGGAAGCCTCTTCAAGCTTTCACTAAAATACTTCTCTCTTTCTTTCCAAGAGGGATAAATTATCCCATTCATTTCATAATATTAGAAGGAGAGGAAAGAATATTACAGTCATCTGCAAATGAATGCTATTACGTACTGCTAAAGTACCCAAAGATAATCAGATATAAGTCTAGTATCTGCAAAACATCTACCAGAAGAGAGAATGAGCCTATTCATGTCTCTAGTGGATGTTTTACAGGTATGAAAGTCCAATTACCTGTGGCTATAATAAACTCCACCTGCAGGTATTTGGGACTCAAAACAATTCTGCTTACAAGTAAGAATTATTTAAAGACTAGCCAATTTAAAATAGCAAGAAACAGTCTAGGAAGAATAATCTGTGCCTCTTGACAAGCAAAAGGCAGAATTAATATTTCTAAATTATCAGATCACATGTCAGTAATGTAGAAAGTAAAGCGTATGAAAACCAAGAACACTGCAAGTGATGAAAACACTCAATCATCAGTAGATGTCGAGTCCTTTTATGACAGCAGCCAAAATGAGCTTCCCTTTCTATTTTAACCTCTGTCAATAAGTAATCTCTTACTGCTGTTTGGTAACTTANAGTTGAGACTCTGACACAGAATGACAAGACCTGTTAGTAGGTATCAATAAGAATTGCAGGAAGCCTCTTCAAGCTTTCACTAAAATACTTCTCTCTTTCTTTCCAAGAGGGATAAATTATCCCATTCATTTCATAATATTAGAAGGAGAGGAAAGAATATTACAGTCATCTGCAAATGAATGCTATTACGTACTGCTAAAGTACCCAAAGATAATCAGATATAAGTCTAGTATCTGCAAAACATCTACCAGAAGAGAGAATGAGCCTATTCATGTCTCTAGTGGATGTTTTACAGGTATGAAAGTCCAATTACCTGTGGCTATAATAAACTCCACCTGCAGGTATTTGGGACTCAAAACAATTCTGCTTACAAGTAAGAATTATTTAAAGACTAGCCAATTTAAAATAGCAAGAAACAGTCTAGGAAGAATAATCTGTGCCTCTTGACAAGCAAAAGGCAGAATTAATATTTCTAAATTATCAGATCACATGTCAGTAATGTAGAAAGTAAAGCGTATGAAAACCAAGAACACTGCAAGTGATTTTTGCAAGAATCTGAGTTTACCACAAAACACTCTTTGACTTAGATTGTAAGAGAATTGTTGTTTTACTGTATATTAAATTGTATGTAGCATTGCTACCAGACCAGAGAATCTGATTGATTGCTTTTTCCTAAATCATTTATATATCATCAGCAGCACGATTTACTTCACATTCAGAAAGTTCAATTTCTCATTTCTGTCATGCATCAGACATCGGCAGTCAACCAAATCAATACAATGTCCTGGTAATATGGCACCAACCCTGGGAGAAGCAAAGCATTCTCCACTCCCATTAACACGGACAGGGAGTCTATCATTGCCTTTACTTCAAGGAATGACAGATGATGAAACACTATAGAAGAAAAATAAACAACTAGTAGAATGTAAGATAAAAGTCTCTTCATACAGAAACTACAAAAAAGCCTATTTTTTTCCAGTCTATTTAAGAGAAGACAAAAATTGGAAAATCTTTAAATACAAACAACCTAAACCAAAATCTGCAGCACTACTGGCTGAGCATGACAGCATTTAGACACAAGACAGCTATCAGAAACACCACACAGTGGAAAAAAATAAGACAACATTTACAAAAACTCATAATTTATCAGTGGGATTCACTGCCTCACAATGCTTTTGTTTGTACATGACAGCTGGACTATATTTTAGATTGATGTACAGATACACATGCACATCTACAGCTTACACACCGTGTACAAACTTGACTGGTCTGTTCTACTAACACTATGGTAGCACCTGGTGACTAAAGATAAGACATTTGTTAATTTATGGAAAACAATAATGACATAAACATGCAAAACAGTGAAAATGTGGCTAAACTAGAGAGGATTCTGAAGCCATGCCTTAACCTTACTCTGCTCTGAACCATCAGCAAACTGTCTGAGCACGGCTGGAACAGCACCGGGCAATCCACGCATGCAATCAGCGTCACGTCCCAGCTAAGGAGAACCATTTCAGCATTAACAATGAGACAAAAGGATCCTGTGGGGATCTGCCTTAATTCTAGCCCTGTCTGCTCAAGCTTATCCAAAAAAGCATCCCTCTAGTTACATCTTCTGTCAGCCATACCGGACTCCGTCAGCATTGCGGTATGATGAAGAACAATTTGGCCACTTCTATAAGATTTTCGCTTAGCGGGTCGGGAGGCTCAGTGAAAGCTGGCATGACACAATCTTTCTCATCACCTGAGGTGTTTGCCTTTTGCTCACCAATACAAAACACAAGAACTCAGCTTACAGTTCTGGAACTGAATACTATCATAAAGCAACCGTTTACAATAAGAATAGCATATACATTGTGGAGAATAACATGGTTGCGACATACACAGAGTATTTTTGAAAAAAAATCACAAAATTACTTTACAATATACAAAAACCTACAGACTCATAGAGAGGGAGAAAGTACCAAGCCACTTAATCTCTTATATGTCTGCTGCTATCAATTGGATTTTCTTTGCCTAGCCACTCACAATACAGAATCTTCCCAAAATAAAATGGAGAGAACTGATGGATTTTATCTATAGCAAACTGAATGTTTTGATTAAGAATATACAAAATATTCTTATCTCACAGTCTTCAGACATATTAATTTATGTAGTCAGGCTATGGACTATAAGACTAATTGAAAAACTTAACACCTACAGGTCCTGTACCATGAGATGAATATTATACAGAAATATTAAATAAATGGTTAATCCTGTAACATGCAAACCATATTGTGAAACTCTGAAACCCTTGAGAACACCTGAACTTGGTTCACAGCGTCACTTTATTCTTCACCTTCTACTTGTTCGTTCAAAAAACAAGCAGAAAGAATAAGTTAGAAATGTTTCTTTGAATTTGCAGAGATCTTCAAAGCTGAGAAGTCACCATACACTGAAATCAATGGGGCGATATGAAGGGGAGAAGGAAAGCCAGAGTTTGTGTTCTGCTGAACACACCTGGCACTAGAGAAACTGTAAAAAGCACATTGTACTTGTTTATCTCTCCTCTTTGTCACTCCCCCAAAAATTATGTCTTTCACCATAAAGAATTACAATTCTTTTTACATTTCACTGCAAAGGCTTTTTCCCCTAAGGCTCTGAGGGTTTGGATACAAAAGAGGACGTGCAATTTTCTGACTACAGTGATACTAAATTGATTTTTAGATAAAGTTAGCAACATTCTTAAAAAACAATTATCTTCAAGTTGTACAAACGGTTCCTTACTGAGGAGAGTGGGCTTGGGAGAAGAAAGAAGGGAAGACAGTATACAGCTACTAAAAAAAAAAAAAAAATGTTGTGATGGACAAGTGAAATTAATTACAAAACTGATTCCAGTGCTCAAACAGGGCTTTTCCTGGCATTAACAGAACCAAGTTTAATTTTCACGTAGGCACTTTAGGCCTGATTCTTGCTTACAGTAATCCTGGTAACTCATAGAATAGGTGTGCCGGCGCAACCTGCAACCCTTTAAATGTCATTGCTGTTCTTTTTCTAATGATGTCAAAGAAAATCATTTGTACTTTAGGGCACTCGCTGCAAAGTGCTTTCATAAGTAAATTTCCACTGTTACCATACTTCTAGGAAAAGAAAGAGAGATCAGAGAAACAGATAAGGAGAACTGCATCAGTGAAATAATATTCAAAAGCCTTCTAGCTCCCAGAACTCAGCAATTTCTTGCAATCCTGCTTCCGTACGCTCTGTTACTCCCACCAGCATGAATGATCTAAAAAGATATTGGATTCAACACTGTGGAGATCTTGCAAGTCTAAGTGTTCCCCACGGAACAGAGATGAGTATATGCAGGCCAGTGATGCCTGATGATTTGAAGCTAACAAAGCTAACCAGCCCAAAGTGGGTGCCCCATCACCAGAACTATATTCTTTCTGAGATTCCAGCAACAACCAGGCACCACACCGTCCAAAGCCAGTCTCTGCAGTGCTATACACAGGCATTATCTGTGTAGCTTGGAGTACAGATCTTTCCCAGATCTGGGGGAACTCACAAATCACAAGCAAGAATGCTCTTCATCTTTTTCTTCTGATCTCCATCACTCATTTGTGCTTGGTGCTTCCTGCAGACCAAGTGCTATGCTTACATATTAAGCATATCCTAGAACACAATAATGTATAATACATCTGGTCCAGTTTTATTTATTTAAATGTCTAAAGTTCAGGAATTTCCATCACTATGGAAATTACATGCGTGATTTCTGTAGGCAAACAAATAATGTTAGATAACCGTGCACATTTTATGTAGTACCTAGAAACATCCCGTAGTTCTCCCACAGTTTATATTATCTAACTTGCTTCATTTAGCAGAGAACCTCTTCTGAGGATAAGGCTGACAACAAGACGCCAGTTTTGCACACTGATTTAAGTTTGGATCATATTTGAAGGGGATTTTTGTGTAGCATGGGTGATACTAAGAAAATGTTACATGAAGAAAACACGGGTGGCGACTGTTGCTGATATAAAGATAGCATTGAACATACTTATTTCTCACTTCCACTAATAGTAAAACTATAAAGAAAAAAACCCTTCAATCTGTACATTTCAAAAAGCAGATTACTACACAATTCTGCAGTAAAGTTTATTAATTTCCTATTAAGCATGTCATATAAAAAAGGAGTTGCTGAACACACAAGTAACTACATTAAACACGAGAAATCTGTTTTATATTTAAGAGACTTTTTAACGGCAGGGGCTGGGGGGGAAAGCCATGCCAAGGAGGTGTTTTCAGAAGGTTAGTGACGCTTGCAGCAGCAACCGAGCCAAAAGATCATATCCAATATATTCTCCAGGGTACGGATACGGGAACAAATGGAACTGAAGCTGGCCAGTCTCCTTCAGACACCTTTGNCAAGCAGAAATAACCACTTTGAAAAGACGAGTGAAAGCAGGTATAAGCAGACAATGGGCTTTTTTTCACAGTGATCTACAAAGTGAAGATATATTTACTATGTTTAAAGACTTAAGAAAATGTTACTGCATCATTCATAACTATTTTCTTCCACATTTAAGTCAATGAAACCAAGACAAAGTTAAATCAAAAGAATAAGTATCTTTAATACCATGATTTGACACCAAAAATTGCTTACAGAAAAACGTTTCACCCAGCTCATGAGATTTAACCTTAATAAGAAACTAAGCACATCTCCCAGGAAGCTGAACTGTGGGATACACATTGGAGGACTAACTCAGAATGCCAAGAGACTACTCAAGGCCTACTAGAGCCTTCTACAATACCCAAAAACCCNAGATTACTACACAATTCTGCAGTAAAGTTTATTAATTTCCTATTAAGCATGTCATATAAAAAAGGAGTTGCTGAACACACAAGTAACTACATTAAACACGAGAAATCTGTTTTATATTTAAGAGACTTTTTAACGGCAGGGGCTGGGGGGGAAAGCTTGGTTTAATCTGTAATTAAAAGTAGACTATGGTACAATACTAGAAAGCTGAATATTAAGAAGCCCACGATAATGGTCTATTTTCTTGAAGGTTAATTTCATTATCAGCTGTACAGAAGAACCAATACACTTACTTTCACTTCTCATAGGAGTAGACCTTCAACAACACAGCAGAAATCGCAATATATAACCATGAGGATGATATCAGTCATTGCTGAGGAAAGTAACATTTAGCCAGAAATAACAAATAGCTATTTAAATGTGAACTGCAGCTGATGTAAATATGATAAAAATGAATACGTCAATTTATAAAGGATCTATTTCAGTACCATGAAATCACAAAATGAACAGAACTCAAGCAGAAATAACCACTTTGAAAAGACGAGTGAAAGCAGGTATAAGCAGACAATGGGCTTTTTTTCACAGTGATCTACAAAGTGAAGATATATTTACTATGTTTAAAGACTTAAGAAAATGTTACTGCATCATTCATAACTATTTTCTTCCACATTTAAGTCAATGAAACCAAGACAAAGTTAAATCAAAAGAATAAGTATCTTTAATACCATGATTTGACATCAAAAATTGCTTACAGAAAAACGTTTCACCCAGCTCATGAGATTTAACCTTAATAAGAAACTAAGCACATCTCCCAGGAAGCTGAACTGTGGGATACACATTGGAGGACTAACTCAGAATGCCAAGAGACTACTCAAGGCCTACTAGAGCCTTCTACAATACCCAAAAACCCCCAGTGTAAAAAGGATTATAATTCAGTGCACATATTTAATATACAGGGCTAAAAATTTTCACCTGAACGAAATTCAGTAAATGAATCATGCATCTCTTAAATATTAATTAGATCATTATACAAAATCCATGAATACACAGGTGGACAAGAGCTCTGTTTGACTGATATTTCCAGAGGATTTGTGCATTGTTCTGTTAACTTATTTCCTAAGGAACTGAATAATTAAACATGTATAGGATAAAAAAAAAAATCAACCTTATAGAACTTTTAAAAGATCTGTTGTACATTTTTTGCATAAGCAGCCCATAACAATTGGATAATCTGATTGAGCACAGTGAGGGCAAAATCGCCTGCGAAGTCAGAGCTGTTCTGAATGAGTGGAAGAAAGCCACAAATACCTGAGGCAGTAAATACCATCATCCTGGTCCTACGCTATTATCCTGGCCTTCTTGTTCTTCACAAGCCCAGTATTTAATACCTTACAACATTAGGTCTTAAATTTTGAATTCTGATATACATTAAAAAAATCAGAGAGGAAAAATGAACAACATCTGGCAACCTTAACATTAGTTATAAAACTGCATTAATACTCCACTCTGCTTAATTATTCCACAGCTGTATTAAAAATGAAAGGCTACAGGGAGAAAAATGTAATTCGTAGAAGAAAGCCCGGTTGGCTGGTGTCTGTGCCATTTGTTCAATTTAGAAAAATATTTATTCATTAAGAGATGTAAGCTTGCAATGCTGTGTGAAGCAACGTTATGGAATTATTCTGTCTTTCCCTGCAGTATTCAGGACACCATACTACCTAATCCACTTTACATTTAAGTAAAGATCTGGTTATGAAAGAATAGGAAAACTGCTCTCCTCAACTGTCTACAACAATATGCTAAAAGCTGTTACTGATAAGAGCTAGGCATCATCAGAACCTTAAAAAAAACCCACATGTATTTACACATGTAGAATCAAGGTTGGTTTTGGACACTTAACTGAGCTTGCAAAAAATAATTTTCTTTTAGTAATGAGTAAGTTATGGTGAATACTCTTTCTAAAGTTGTCCATATATAGAGATTTGGGAACATTTTTCCTTAATACAATATCCTATCTGGATAAGTCTTCTAAAAGCTTTTTCAAGGATAACTGTACATAACTTTGCTGTGAAGAGCTATTTATACAGCACCACGTGAATGAAGTTTATAGGAATGTTAATTATAGACCCTGATCTTGTTAGAACTACATCCATACTTCCTCAAAATTGCAATAGACATGTAACATTCCTAGACATCTGTCACACAGCCTGGTTGGTATCAGAAACCACCTTGATGCCTTCTCAAAATACTTCAGGGCTCAAGGTTCAGAGGACTTTTCTGCAGGAAACTCTGTTGGGACACCTATATCAGACAAGACAGCGCAGGTCTGTTGGCAGTATCCCAGCTGCTCTCATAGGATGCTGAAAAGGGGTGAGAATAAATTCCTTTGACACCCAGTACTCCAGGTTGAAAAACAGTGAACAAAGAGAAGTTATTTGGCAGATAGCAAGATGCTAATGGTTGCAGATAGGAACGCACAAGGTAGCTGGAAGTGGAAGTGTTTTAACAGGAGATGGGACAAGGCCAAAGAAGGAGAAAAAAAATCTACTTCAGCTCTCTGCATTTAACTGGCACAGAAGACTAACCCTGAAAAACTCCAAGCATGCTGTTAAGCAGCTACCTTCTGTGCAACGCACAGCAGAAGCTTTTCACATTTTTCTCTCTAGAGAGTTCACTTAGTCCAGTCCAGTTTAAAGTTTCGGCTTTTATAAACCACGAAGCCACGTTAAATCCTGCTCTATAGGTAATACCCTGTTTTACTTGGTATCCTGTATTCCCCTCTGGTTTGCACTGACATTCCTAGGCACCATACCAAGATTTCATCACTGCATTTCCTATTTAAGAAGTTTTTAAGTTAACAAAATTGTCCATAACTTTTCTAACATTCACTTTTCTCCTGAGTAGCAACTCCAGGCATAGCTGCAGGCTGTCTATTTCTTGAAGTAGATGTGACCGAGACAAGCTAATGCCAACCCTTAAAGGAACTCTTCCCTGCAAGTAGATTTTAACACTCTGTTGACTTTTATTCTGTTTTCCTCTAGCTCTAGTACAGTAACTGTGTCAATATGCAAATAGGTATTACATAAGATTGCCTCTTGGGCTGGAAAAGCAGGGTATCTGCATGTAAATGTTCATTAAAAAGAATCCAGTGCAATATTTTAACATACATAAAAGAGAATCAGCCTCAAATACAAAAGTTAAAGCATTACATCTTTATGCTGAGAGCCCCATGTGGACTGTACCTCTCTTGTGCCTTTGAAATAAATACCCTTCTTCAAAAAAACGATGAGAAAAACACATGAATAATACAATAATGTATAATACACAATGCAGCAATAGAAAATGTTATTATTAGTACTTCATAATCACTATGTTTTTCTGACACTTAAAACTGCACAGCTTTATCCTTGAAGGAATGATGACTCAAATTCTNTCTGTGGGATTCACTAATCAGAAAATTATTATTTGCAGGGAACATATTGCTTCTGTGTAGAAGCAAGAAGCTGAAAGTACAGTGAGCTCCATCACTGTAAATGTGAAAATTGGCTTCCTCCCCTCCCCTGTAGCATCTTTGGTCTCCAGGAGGCTGCCATGGCTCAAGAGCAGATCAGTGCCGCAGGTACCTAACAGCCACCTTGTCAATAAGTTTACTAAGCCATTGTCTTACCTGTGGTGCTCCCAACTTTGTACAATATTTGAATTACTGCTGCAGTCTATGTTACAAGTACATATATTCTATAGTATTTATTAGGAAATATTTTATTACTACTATTGTATAAGGTAACTATTTGTCCAAAGCTTAGAATGAAAGGCTTCTTATATGGCAAAAAAATAAATGGGAATATGCAGTACATACCTCTGGGAGGCACTGAGCTGAAGATACTGATCTCGTTAGAATTATCATGTCATTTTGGCACAAGGTAGAAGTGGGAACACTGAAGAGCTGAACAGCCCCAAGTGGCTTTTAACAGCCACTTTGACTTGGAACACCTCAGGGAGCTGTTAGACAAGTGGAAAGGCCGTAAACCAAATGTTTTCCTGGGCACAAGGTCTGTAATCACATCCCGCTTGTGTGTACAGTGGTGAAATGTCTAAGAAATGCTTTATTACCTTTCCTGTACCAAGCACTCATATAGAATTGCAGACCGAGTCTGATTCTTGCTTTTTATAGTACTAAGAGTTATTGAAACAAAAAATGTTGCTGAGTCAAAGGGGAAGAAATAGGACACACTTTCTTCAAGGAAACAAAAAACCATCCAGATCTGAAAACTCACCACAATGCAGCATTGTTTAAAAACTGTCAGCAAAGGTACATACAAAAACAAAACCAGAGGGGCTGGGGTGAAACAGCCTTTACTGGAAGACCACACAGGCTGGACTCCATTTTGATGGAACTGTCTGGCCACTAACAACAGCAAACGCCACACTAATAAGTAATATAAACAACACATATGAACATAAAGGAGAGGGTCATCCTCAACTCCAGCAAAAACAAAGCACCCATGTTGCTGGGGTCACAAGCACAGTAAAAACCAGAAGCCCAGGAGCAGGATGGTGAGCCATAGCTCTCTGACAAGATGTACCGCCCACCTTGAAGCTATATGCTCAGCCCCTGCACTTCCCCGGGCACACCCCAAATTCTCCCTGAAGCCTTACTGTACAAATAGCTGCAGATCACTGATTAAAAAACCCCCAAACTTCCAATATCACAACCACAATTATAAAATAGATCAACACCTGTAGAACACTTACTAGGACAAAGGGGGGGGAAATGGCCTAATAATATTAAGTGCTAAGAGGACAGTAATTTAACCATAACTTTCCTTCCTAGTTTTTTTGTTTGGTTGGTTGGTTTGGTTTTGGATGAAATCACATACATAAAGGCTGCTTGACAGTTTAATTAGAATAAATTAATTTATGGTGCATTGATCAAACTCTTGTCCTCTTAGCTACTCCAACTGTATTCATGACTCTGGTCATTACAACTATTTGATGCATCATTAAATAAGGAAAATAACCCTATATTGTTAAATTTCTTCTGTGGGATCATCAGCACCCTTGGAATAAGGTTAGTAGTCAAAGATACAGAATTAACTTAATACCAACATTTAAAAAGCCTACTGGAAAAAGGCATGCAATGCATCAAAAACAGCAAAATACAGGAAAAAGAGAGATGAGAGGGGTTTTTTTTGACAACATACATAAAAATATGCTAAATTTATTTTTATATATCCAGATTTTGAAATTATTAACTGCTATAAATAGCAGAGTATGAATACATGGTCTAATGCATAAAGCTATGCATATACATGTAGCTACAGATATCCTCTACATAACTTGAATATCAAGTATATCAGGAAAGATCCTATATAAATAACAATGAGTATCAGGAAAAAAGAAAAATAGAAAATCAATAAACCTGTTGTACATAATCATTGCAAAATTCCTGAGGACTTATATCTGAACTGCATATTCAGGAACAATACCTGCTTTGAAAAAAAATTTTTACTGACTTTCTTGAGAATGATCTTTCAAGTGTGTGCTGTTTTACCATGAGCAGACATATCAGAAGTTGCACTTACATCATCTGTGTTCTGCAGAGTTACCATATGTCAATATTTCACAGCCACTGGTAACTCAGAAACTGCAGTAAGAATTTTTTCTGAGAAAAGATAGCAATATAGTGGCAGATGCTCAGAGGGTGTTGACTGTCAATACAGTCATGAGGGTTTTCACCTGTTGAGGATCTGCCAATAGATGTTTTCCAGCCCAGACAGGTGATTGGAAATAATGTCAGAATAACACTGGGTACCTGTTTTCAGTTGCTTTTACCATCACGGCAACACTAGACAGCATTAGAAACTCAATCATATGAGAAACACCATTATCAAGGGAAAATTAATTTCAGTTTAGAAAGACTGGAAGTATTTTAGTACTTAAATTACAGGAAGGCAAAAATCAAATCAATTTTGTAAAAACAAACAAACAAACAAAAAAACCCTCCACCAAACCAAAAACCAACTATGGCAACAAAGGAAGGTCCTTCTTAAAAAGGAAAATTAATTAGAAACATTGGGAAAAAAAGAGAAACAATTTTGCTTTCATGCCGCCTACCTCAACTTCAGCCTTGGTAGACTATAAAGTGTTCATGGCTCTATTATTCCGCAAATCCAGTTCAAGTATATATTTAAGGTACATGCAAATTAGTCCATGGTGGGTTATGAAGTGCTAATTTGTGAAAGGTCTAAAGAATAGAGAAAAACTATTTTTGGTAGCATACTTCCAAAATATGTCTGCCTCATAAGAACAATCTTTCAGCTTAGTTGCTTTTAATAATTTGCCTTTATACTATACACTTTTAAAATCAGCTCTCAGCATGGATGAAGTTGGACTGTTGGTTTTGTATTCTTTTTCTTGAAGAAGAAAACTCTTTACCATCCTACCTATACTGTTCCCTTGAGACAATTCTCTAAAGCAGTTTTTAGCCAAACAGAATCACTTGAGAAGACTGGGGGAAACCAAGAATGAATGTTTGTCTGATAAAGATTTCATGGATGGTAGCTACCAGCACTAATTTCCTTCATAAATAGTAAGAACTTTTATTAGGGGATACGTAATAAGTCACCTACCAACTAAATGCAGCCATGGAATAGTACAAAGCAGCCTCACACAACAATTGGGGCATACAGTGAGGAATAAAAAATCCAGTTAAAATTTCAAGGGGGGATCTAGCAGGGCGGAATTTAATTAGCAAAGATACAATTTTGCCAGGAGACTGTGGCTAACACCTGTTCTGGAGCATAAACTGACAAGGAATATGCAGCAACAAATGTTTGGGTCATAATTCATGTTACGTTTGCCATGCAGCTCCCCTAGTCGCATTTAGATCCTCATTTCCCTCAGACCGAGAGAATCATTGCTTTCTCAGTTACCTGCACTGCTTACAGAAGTCTGACTCATTCCAAAAAATCCTAATCAACCCAAGCCATAGTTGGAACACTGAAATACTCTTGTTTTAGTTTTTCTGCACGCAGTTTAAATCCCACTTATTAGCATCTTTTACCTCTCTCTGTGAATAGCTACAACGCTTCCAAGCCATTGTGAGTGGCCACAGGGGTACGGTAGGTGTGCCTGTGCCACGCGGCAAGTGGGAAGAAGGTGGTGTGAACCATCCTGAGGGTCTTGTTCCTTTTGGGAGAAAACAAGGTCAAACAGGCAGGGAGGAGGATCAGTGAACGGACTTGGCTTTCTCACTGGGATACAGCTGGAATGCCCCACCTGAGAGGATGGTGAAGGGCACCTTCTCAGCAACACGTGCTGAACCAAGAAGACTCAGTCCCACTGTATTTTTAAAGTTGACTTGATCTGAGATTTTCTTAAATCCCACTGTTTATCTTTTGTACACCCAAAGTAGCAATGAGAACACTGATTTAGTTAAAAGTATTAGAACACCTCCTGAAACACACATTGTTGATTTTTTTAAGTGTTCCTATCAGCAGAAATCCTAACAATGAACTGAAACAAATCATGAACTGAATCATCACCATTTTCTGTTACATTGTTCTGGCAATTTTTACTTGCTTAGGAGAAAGTTGGTATTTTCTTTGATATGTAACCTACCCTTCATTCACAGTTCTAGAAGTGATATCTGCAAAGTCTAATAAGAGTATTTTCTACATCTGGTAAATTGTTACAGTTACCAACATTGTGAATTAAAATCCAAATTCAATTCTACTGTCTTAAATGATGGCAGTTAACGTTCTTTCTCTAGATTCACAGGCAACTTCATTAGCATTAACAGCACGTCAGTGGGCTACCTCACTGATGAAAAGATGAAGTCACTGATTAAGCCATTCATTATATCCATCAACATTATACTTACGAGTTAAAATCCTATCCTATTAATGATGAAAGGAAAGGAACAGATATCAGAAACCCAGCATTAATGAACCCTACCGCTAGTAAATCCACATGTAGCTGCAGTGCAGGACAAATAAAGCATCAAGATTAAAACTTTGAGCTTTGATAATTACATAAATAATGAGAGAGAAAATAATTTTGAAAACCTCACTTAGAAATTCTGGCAATGTCTTTCTAAATGGAAATGCAAAGAGTGTTTCAAAACTGTTCATCTTTGCCTTGAGGCTATCCTTTGAACTACAGAAATACAGAACACCTTTACTTTAATTCTCTTTTAGTATTTTTAATTCAATATTGAAAATGTAACTATTCATCATAAAATGAAGGTGCATGCTCTATATTTCTCACAATTGCTTTTATTGAAAGGAAAAGAAAATCCTGTGATTTGGGAAACTGTGAATTAAGTCTATATATATTACTGGTTCCCCAAATCAACGGCTGCAACTTAAGGCTTTAATATAAAAAATATATAGATATTTAAAGATGAAAAAATGAATTGAGAAATTATGTGACCAGCTCAGCTGTGTATGGTTGAACATGGCTTTGCCTGATTGCCAAGCTCTCTTTTTTGGAGAAGTGGAAAGAGGTAAGTATCTGCTACTAGATAACCTGCTGCTTTAACTAAAATGTTCTCACTGCACAGAATAGCACTGTTGAAACAGAAGGGGGGGATCATGCGGAAGGGCAGAAGTAGTTAATCCTTCAACTGGAATGTACAAAGTCCCACATGTAAATTATGACAGTGAAAATTCAGTGAACATCTGTAGAAAAAAGTTTCATAAGTATTCAGTGCACTGAGAAAACTTGTTTTCTAGCAAACAAAAGGATACTGAAGCTGTCAAACTATCTAGCTTTGCCATATATAAATTTATGCAAAATGCACTATGGCCAGACATTTTAACGAGAAAATTCAGATAGAGTGTCAAAGTGGAGTAGGAATGACTACAGACAAGCCTGTCTACGGCAAATCTTTGCCATACTGTCTACAATATGATACTAACAATAATTTTCCCAACTGATGGCATAAAAAAGGAGAAATAACACAATAGGTTCTTGCAGAGGGGAGAAAGAACATGAACAACCAGGCAATAGTAGAGGAAAGTGTTTAGTGTAACATAACCAGTTTGGCTGTGATATAAACAATCACTGGTATAGATGATCTTGAGTGAAAACAAGAATGTTTTGAAAGTCCATCTCAGAAAACCACTAAAACAATAGCAATTAATGTATTTTCTGCAGTGGGTTCATTACATATATACAAAATAAATTGGATTTGTTAAAGCTGTAAACATGTTTGCTTTTGTAAATTTGCTTTTACAGTGGCAGGAAAGTCTCCAGGGCATGATGCGTGCTGTGTGTATGCTTCTTGCTTGTGCACTGTGGATTTTCTTCCCAACCCACTCCTCACCTGGAGCATTTGGTTACCCTAGCTCAGCTCTCACTCAGCAAGTGACTTTAATTAGCCACTGCAAAGTGGCTGCGAGCTGTTGATTAAAGAAATTACTCAATTCCTGTGTGTGCATCTAGCATCAATTATAACCTGCATCTACAAAATCAGGTGTTTAACTCTTCTCACAACAGCACGGCTTTTATCTCTGCCACATGTAGGAATGAACATTTTTAAGAGACTAAAATGTGACTTAAGATACCTTGAAGGGAGTTTCAGTTCTAAAAGCTTATTTGCTAAGGAACCTTATACCTATTGCAAGGTATCATCTGTGAAGCATCGTCCCTAGGACAGTGCTTCCATCCTGAACCCTTTGCACATTCCACCAGTCACAGTGAGAGTGTATCTTCCATCTAAAACAAACAAGCAATGAAGGAAGAATGAGTAAAGCACTGTCATATTTTGAGTAGAGACAAGTATCTAGTGCTGACAGTCCTTATTCTGAAAAGCTCCTCTCCAGATTTATTTTCCATTTGTCTATTGCAGTTGTCTTTTGCAAGTTGCAATTTTGAGTCCAAGTCTGCTCCAAATCTGTCTGACAATGAATAAAGTATTACAGGATAGGCTTGAGTCTCTGCTTTCCATTACTGCCTTGCCTCCCCCAACAGAAGATTTCAGTCTATGTTATACTGATCACTATTCCTGTCCTTTCCACTGTGCTTCCACCCTGTAGCCACCTGGATCACAAGTGCTATGATAGTAAAAGAAGACTAAGATTACTACTGGTAACAGGTATGAGAAGTTCTAATGTGTGTAACACACCACTGTCCTGGGAGTTAATGTAACCAGGAACTAGTTGCCATGGAAGAAGCATCCTTCTGGTGCTTAGGCTGGGACTCACAGTCACATGAAATAATTTACATATTTCACTGTGTAATGATTGAAGAATATCTTCTGATTGATATAGGCATAACCAGGGAGAAACATAGAATATATACACATTTTTAAGTGAAAAGTAACTTCAAGGGGAAAGGTAAGAATATACTTACTCTAACTTTCCTTTCATCTAAGTTCAATGAATATAAAATGAAAATTTCTGGAAAATTCTCTCTCATCTAACTAATCTTTCTTATTTTAATAAATGATGTGTTTCTTACATGCCTTCTGTCTTTGTTGAAGATGGCTGGTGTTGATGCTACCTGACAGTGAACTTTCAGTGCTTTTAATTGCATGTAGCAACAACAGCAAAATGAGAAAACAATCTGTCAGCAGTTCACTTTGGCTGGTCAAGAGTTTAAACAGCAAATGTATGTTTCCGTGAGAACACAAAAGAACCTTTTGAGTCACTTACACACAGAGATCACTCTTGACTTGATTTAGATACAAGGCACTACTTCATAATTGAGCCTTTCAAGACAGCCAGTCCACCTCTTCCATTGATTTTCTACACATTCACGTTCATAACTAAAAACTAGAGTCCTGTGTTAGTACACATATCATTCACCTGGTATTTTAAATAGGCAGCTGATGCTTCAGAAAAAACAAAAATGCTACCTCATGTTAGTTTATATATATATAGAGAGAGAGAGAGAGAGAGAGT
>VZTO01002841.1:0-19446 GCA_013400615.1 Syrrhaptes paradoxus | reverse complement strand
AAAAAACCCAACAAAACCAAACAAAAAAATCAAAGCCCCACCAAACAGCTCTCAAGCCTGTCCTACAAACCAGATGAAAGCCCTGGCTGGTTGCNGCTTACATATACCATTTTTTCCCATTGAGTATTTACAAATTCCTCTTAAGACATATAATGAACTACAGGAATACATTTGCAATCACTGAGAAATCAGCAGCCCCTCACAGTCGAATCTCTCCCTGCCCCATCCTAATGATGTGCTTGAAAAAAAACCTGAACTCAAATTAATAGANCCAGCATGACCTTGTTGCTCAAGTTCTACTGAAAACTCTGACCTGAGGGTTTCTCATTCAACTACTCCAGGTCCCCATGTCTCCTTGAGCTCTCCTACTACTAATAACAAGTGCAGCAGGGCTTATTCTGGTCGCTGTTTTGGTGAGGGGTTTTGTGGCTTTTTTCAAAAACTTCTACAAAGGAATGCCTGTTTCCTGTGACAAACACTGATTCTCATACTTGATACTCTACAGTTTCAAAAGAAAAGACAAAAATTTCTGTGTCCTTGTTGAAGACTGGTTGTGACACAAAAGCAACATTTTTTTCTCCCCACTGCATTCACATTCTTACGTGCAAATGCCTTCAGTACTCAAAATGCTTAGTTTTAGTCAATGTCAACTTCCTCTACAGTAAAAAAAAATGCTTCAGTTGAACCATTTTAGATAGGAGAACCATTTTAGATAGCGAGTCTGAAAATTACACTCTCGTTCCTAGCAAAATTCAAAGAACTTCTGTTTTGTAAGAAGGGGGGAAAAAAAAGGAGAAGCATACAAGTCAAAGAAATAGAGAAAGGAGACCAAACCAGGAATTCATACATATGTTACATAAATGCAATCAGGTGAAGTGCATTTAATCCCCTGGATTTCAAGATACCAGCTCTATTTTTCAAATCTTGTTGATATTGAAAATCTCTTGATTACCTGAAATACCTGAATACCCAAAATTTACTTTCCTTGAAAAGACATAGATAAATAATACTGAATTCCTATTTTTTAAAATGTACTGATAGGATATAAAAATCATTTTTAAGTAATGTATCAAAAATAACATAATCTGTTAATTTTGTACAAGCAGGACAGACGGCATATAGCCAGTAATCTTCAGGGAGAGACAAATCAGATTAGTGTACTCTTATATACCCCCTGATGCTATCCATTTCTGCCTGGAATCTGTAAGAAAAGCAGGAAACAATCGCTGGAAAAAGAATGTGTAACAGACTATAGCATTATCTTATTGCATGCTTTGCACTAACGAGGTCAATCTGTATACAGTGTGCTTTCTCTTGGGGAATCATTTGGTGCTTGAATCATAAAATATTATGTGAAAGAAGAGAAAAAGCTTTACAAAACCAGCTCTATTTAAAGAGGTAATTAGATGTAAAGGGCATAATGCTGATAGCAATTATTGCTGATAGCCTGAAAATGCAATGGACTTCAGTCGTCACTCCAGAGTAGTTCTCTGTCAGAAGCTACACTCTATTTCACTTATGCTTCTCTTACTATGAGCAGCTTCTTCCTAATATTCTACACTACTAACTACCAAATCATTCTAGATCACAACAACTTCAACTGTTACAGTGGGTTTGTTAGCTAACAGCAACATTAATACAGTAGAAAAATAAACAATAGCACAGCTAGATGTCACCACAGGTCACAGGAGTGACCAAATTAGTAGTAAATGTAGAATCAGAAACCTGTTTCCCAGTCTGGTGCTATCCCACACCAGATGCTCACCCTTCCTGAGACACAACTCTCATAAATTAATTTTATTTGAGAGGTAAAAGATTTTGTCAACCTATTAGCAAAAAAATTAGTGACCTGATCCATAAAAAGAAATGCATCTTCTCTTACAGCAGCACTTGTTAAATGGAAACTTTCACCAGGGGCTGGTGCCAGTGGGCAGCACTTTGAAGTGAGTAGGTTACATACCTGAGATACTGGACATTTCCTACTCCTCCTTGTCACAACTGTACTCACATATCATGTAGCCACCAATTTTGTCTATAAGATACGAATTTAGTGAAAACAATACTACTCATACTAGTGTGTCATGATGTCACCACGTTGGCTTTTCATCCATGAACTGGACAGGATAGAGCTGCAAAGGCTCTGCTCAACACATAGGAAAGTGTGTTGAGTGATGGGCTGTGTTCAGATAGTGTGGAAATCAAAAAAAAAAAAAAAGAAGGGGAAAATGCAGGCAATGTTAGAGACACTAAGCCTTGCTTCCAATGTTACAGTGTTAGCTGCTCTAGCCCAGACAGCCCATCATTCTAAAAGTAATTGTGGAATTAAAAAAAATTTTGTGAGAGGATCTAGAGAATAAGCTACCTCTTAAGATTAAAGCCTCTTGATATTCAAATATATTTATATAAAAATGGGTACGTATGGGCAAGCATTAAGATCCATGGTCAACTGTCCAGATTATAGAGTTGCTGTTTGGACATAAAACATACATTCCATAGACACAGAAAATGAGGATTTGGGGAAATTTCCAGTTTAATCAGCAGAAGAAACAAGACAGCATATACCTTAAATTATGATACTGCAAAAGTACAAAATTAATACACTGAGAATTCTGGGCATATCATCGGTGCAATTTGGGCTAGAGAGAGAGAGTTAGCATCCCTTACTTTAGATTCCTAATCTTGAGACTCAGACTAGATAACTAGTCTCCACCTGCAGGAACTGGAAAGAATGAACCACCTCCAGAAGAGCATTCATCTCCTTTAAATGTAGGTGTGAAAATCTGATTTCTGGGGGATATACAACTTTCCCTTGGCAATACAGGGACACCCAACGGTTTATTTAGCAAGATAGCTGACATATAGATCATCATCCTTAGGTGAGCTTAACCTAACTCACCAGACAAATGCTACTCTGAGGCTGTTTTGTTATCTCTCTCAGCACTTAGAAGAGCTCTGCAGAATCAAGAAGCAAAATGATACTGAGCTGAAGTATGCAATTTCTTTTAATATTGGTCTCATACTACAGGAAAAAAATTGTCAAGAAATATTATGCAGGAGCAGACAATATGAACAATATGTTCGATTTGCCTGTGAAACCATGCCATTTTTATATCTGTTATAAGCTGTGGACATTAATGGTCTCAAGAAATGTAAAGCACCACAGATATATGGAATATGCTGCTGGCACGAACCTGAAAAACATTAAAAGAACTAATATCCTTAAACATCTCTCTTCTTCAAAGTATATGAAGAATATAAATCCTAAATTGAACAGTAGATCCCTCTAGTTAAACTTCATTCCTTAATTCTCTGTATTTTATCCTTGCATTATGAAACAATCTGTAGCAAGGCAATCTTATGGCATTTTTCCCACATAGCTCTCCCCACCACACAAAGAAAGCCAACAGCAACTTATAAACATTGTGCTCTCAGATATGAAAAATATTTCAACAACGAAAAGTCATTGTGTATATCGACATCTTTTGTTGCAACCTTGTCCTTTCATATTACAGAATCTGCAAAACTGGGCATCAATTTCTCTCCTACTATAACTAGNATTTTTTCCATGTAACAGCATTTCAATAAAACCAAGCAGCACGGTAATCAGAACTCTAGTTTATGAATTGTAACATATTGAAATAATTTGGGATTTTTCTTCGGTATTATAGACAGAGCTTTTTAAACTACAGTTCCACTGGAAAAGACCTTCACATGGTTACTCCTATATGAAATTCTTTCCCTCAAAACTTCCTCTGAATGAAGTTTTGTCTTCCACCTCAGCACATTAATTCCATGGTTTAGATCTTATTTCTATAGCATCTCTTTGCTGGGCTACACACACTAATGCCTAGAGCAGCAATTATGACAACAGGAGACAGCAGCAACACAGATTTCCATACGGCAGGTTGCCAGTCTTCAGCATAAGTTTTGGTTCCAGTGCTAAGACTGGTTTTGAGTAAAACTTGTTTTTGCATTGTTCTAAAAAAGACTGCAACTTTCATTATCCTAATAAATTAACAAGAAAAGACATCTCTGTTGCAATCGTGTTACATAAACATCTCACCAATAGAGATATATCATTAGATTATATTTTAAGCTCCCATATGTCACTAGAATTCATGCTGAAACCACCTTACAATGCAATCTTTATGACAGATTTCTGTGGATTAAACAGTTTCCAGTTTTCTGACATTTTGTTAAAACTTTAATACTCTAAGCACCATCGTTTGACAATCTTTCTGCCACTACTTTTGCCGAGCATGAGCATATGTTACAAAACAGTAAATGCTGCTCTTTGATTTACAACTTTTACTAAGAAAAATATTTTGCACTGATACTGAATACTGTTTTAAAAGTGCTAAGCTGAATAATAATTTATTTTATACATGTGCGACTCTGCTTCCACATGTTTTGCTACTTTTTTCACAATCTGTTTAGATAGAACATGCTAATAATATAAAACTCATTGACTGTTTAAATATGCCATCACTACCTTTCCTTACCATAACAGAAAGCCGCTAAGGTTAATCACAGGAAAGACAACTCTTTGAAACTAAGGGACACAACAGAGTGCAACACATACCAGAGAGGAATAAAATGACGATGTTTAAGGACAGAAAACAGCCTCNGACAGCATATACCTTAAATGATGATACTGCAAAAGTACAAAATTAATACACTGAGAATTCTGGGCATATCATCGGTGCAAT
This sequence comes from Syrrhaptes paradoxus, assembly GCA_013400615.1. Taxonomy (NCBI): domain Eukaryota; kingdom Metazoa; phylum Chordata; class Aves; order Pterocliformes; family Pteroclidae; genus Syrrhaptes; species Syrrhaptes paradoxus. Next base: position 14,737 of record VZTO01002841.1, on the reverse strand, counting down.
TTGGGCTAGAGAGAGAGAGTTAGCATCCCTTACTTTAGATTCCTAACCTTGAGACTCAGACTAGATAACTAGACTCCACCTGCAGGAACTGGAAAGAATGAACCACCTCCAGAAGAGCATTCATCTCCTTTAAATGTGGGTGTGAAAATCTGATTTCTGGGGGACATACAACTCCCTTAGCAATACAGGTACACCCAACGGTTTATTTAGCAAGATGGCTGACATATAGATCATCATCCTTAGGTGAGCTTAACCTACTCACCAGACAAATGCTACTCTGAGGCTGTTTTGTTATCTTTCTCAGCACCTAGAAGAGCTCTGCAGAATCAAGAAGCAAAATGACACCCTCCTGAGCTGAAGTATGCAATTTCTTTTAATATTGGTCTCATACTACAGGAAAAAAATTGTCAAGAAATATTATGCAGGAGCAGACAATATGAACAATATGTTCGATTTGCCTGTGAAACCATGCCATTTTTATATCTGTTATAAGCTGTGGACATTAATGGTCTCAAGAAATGTAAAGCACCACAGATATATGGAATATGCTGCTGGCACGAACCTGAAAAACATTAAAAGAACTAATATCCTTAAACATCTCTCTTCTTCAAAGTATATGAAGAATATAAATCCTAAATTGAACAGTAGATCCCTCTAGTTAAACTTCATTCCTTAATTCTCTGTATTTTATCCTTGCATTATGAAACAATCTGTAGCAAGGCAATCTTATGGCATTTTTCCCACATAGCTCTCCCCACCACACAAAGAAAGCCAACAGCAACTTATAAAAATTGTGCTCTCAGATATGAAAAATATTTCAACAACAAAAAGTCATTGTGTATATCGACATCTTTCGTTGCAACCTTGTCCTTTCATATTACAGAATCTGCAAAACTGGGCATCAATTTCTCTCCTACTATAACTAGTTTTAAAACAAAACAAAAAAAAAGAAGAGGAAAAAACCCCATGGTTTTTCAGATTTCTGCTCTCCCGTCCCAGTGTTTGATTAATCTGTTGAAGTATAGCCATTGACACAGAGTATACTAGAAAGCATTTTAACTGCATCACCTACAGAATTTTAACAAAATCAGATACATTTTTATGGTGCATTAGTGATGTATTACAGCTTGTCACATTACAAATCACGTTCATGAAAAGAATAGCTGAATTTAAAAGCCTGCCATAACATGGAAAAATATTTATACTGAATATAAGTATTAGAAACTTACTGTGACTCAAACATTTTTTCCATGTAACAGCATTTCAATAAAACCAAGCAGCACGGTAATCAGAACTCTAGTTTATGAATTGTAACATATTGAAATAATTTGGGATTTTTCTTCGGTATTATAGACAGAGCTTTTTAAACTACAGTTCCACTGGAAAAGACCTTCACATGGTTACTCCTATATGAAATTCTTTCCCTCAAAACTTCCTCTGAATGAAGTTTTGTCTTCCACCTCAGCACATTAATTCCATGGTTTAGATCTTATTTCTATAGCATCTCTTTGCTGGGCTACACACACTAATGCCTAGAGCAGCAATTACGACAAGAGGAGACAGCAGCAACACAGATTTCCATACGGCAGGTTGCCAGTCTTCAGCATAAGTTTTGGTTCCAGTGCTAAGACTGGTTTTGAGCAAAACTTGTTTTTGCATTGTTCTAAAAAGACTGCAACTTTCATTATCCTAATAAATTAACAAGAAAAGACATCTCTGTTGCAATCGTGTTACATAAACATCTCACCGATAGAGATATATCATTAGATTATATTTTAAGCTCCCATATGTCACTAGAATTCATGCTGAAACCACCTTACAATGCAATCTTTATGACAGATTTCTGTGGATTAAACAGTTTCCAGTTTTCTGACATTTTGTTAAAACTTTAATACTCTAAGCACCATCGTTTGACAATCTTTCTGCCACTACTTTTGCCGAGCATGAGCATATGTTACAAAACAGTAAATGCTGCTCTTTGATTTACAACTTTTACTAAGAAAAATATTTTGCACTGATACTGAATACTGTTTTAAAAGTGCTAAGCTGAATAATAATTTATTTTATACATGTGCGACTCTGCTTCCACATGTTTTGCTACTTTTTTCACAATCTGTTTAGATAGAACATGCTAATAATATAAAACTCATTGACTGTTTAAATATGCCATCACTACCTTTCCTTACCATAACAGAAAGCCGCTAAGGTTAATCACAGGAAAGACAACTCTTTGAAACTAAGGGACACAACAGAGTGCAACACATACCAGAGAGGAATAAAATGACGATGTTTAAGGACAGAAAACAGCCTCATTCCACTTTTTGCCCATAAACCATAGATCACATGTTACACAAGTGTACTGTCAAGGGAGACCCCTGGCACATCCACACTTGAAGAAATAGGATTATTCTGTCTTTTTGCTGAAGGTTGAAGTTTTTTCTTGAAAAAATATTAGGTTAAGAAAGATGACTCCCAGATTTGAAACAATGGATAATGAGAAACCACACGGCATGAGGAATCCGAAACTAGATTTCTGTTTCATTCCTACATGTTCATCTGAAAAACCCTGGAAGTATGGCAAATTCTGCAATATGGCATTTTTAAATGACACAGCATGGTATTTTCTCCCCTGCTAAGTCCATTCTGTAAAGAGAAGTGGAACCATGACATCACCATTTCTTATTCACACTGGTCTTTGGGACATAGAACCATCTATAACTAATATCCGATTCCCACAAGAACGATGCCTATTAAGCAGTAATACCGAAATAAACTAAAAGAATATAAAAGAAAAAAAATTAATTTCCAAAGCAAAACAAGCCTTCCAACAAGTCCACATTCCCTGGATTAGAACACCACATGTTTTTATGGGCTTTTTCATTCACTGTCATAAGCAACAGAAACAATGAATGAAACACACACAGTACTAAAGTCAGATCATGTCTGCAGGTAGTTATTTCTCCATCAGAAAGAAAAAAAAAGCCAAAAACCAAACAACAACCCAAATCCACTAGCATCCATTCTCTTTGAAGCTATTTTCACAGCATAGAAATTACACACAGAAGGTAATTGAGACATGGTATCTACTTCCCAGGGCTATTCTAGAGAAAGACCCAACACAAATTTACGAAGTCCAAGCCTATAAACCTCAACTTGTTCTGCAGCTGCAAACACCAAAAGATGTCCTCTTTATGCATACTTAAATATTACCCAATATGAACAGCAATACACTTAGTATTTACCAATCCTGGTATGTTTTTTTTTTTAATTTAATCAGCTGTTTATACAACGATAATTTCATGCTGGTGTATCCATCTGCCATTCATGGAACAACTATTTATCTGCAAGGTTAGGGACAATGAGATCTCCACAATTCCTCTCAAAGGGGTTTTCTTGCTTGTCTTGAAAGCCTTCCTGTGGGTAGGCTACAGTGGGTTAAAGAGCCACTGCCTATCCCTGCATCTCACTATGGTTATCATTACACTTTCCCATCCCCACTATCCTCACTTTGAACTTTCACTGCTGCAATTTAAGCTCCTTACTTCTTGTACTAACAATCACCATCGAGAACAAATGATCCTCTTCCTCTCTGCAGCACATTTTGCATATTTGAAGACTCATCCCATCTCTTCCTGAGACTCCTCTTCTACCAGAACAACCCCCACTGAATCTTTCTTCTAAATCATATTGTCCAGGTCTTGGATTAACTTCATTGCTATCCCTTAGATATTCTCTAATTGACACAAATCTTTCCCAAGATGCAGCCCTTGGAAAGACACAGCCTGACCACCAAGTACTTCCCACTATGGAATAGAGCAGAAAGATTACTTTAGGTACTTTACAAATAGTAGTTCCATTTATAGACCGTGATGTCAGCCTTACCATTGTCGCAACACGCTGATAAGGAATCAATGTCACATTGCAATGCATGATGTATCCCCAGGGTTGTTTTTTTTCAATTTTGTTTTGATTGCCACACCCCTCCCCTAGACTGTGATCTACCTCGTTATTTTCCAGTTCTGAGGTGCCATTCTTAGGTGTAAAATTTGGAATTTCATTTTTTCAGACCACTTCTCCAGCTAGATGAGATCCTTTAAAGCCTAATTCTATCATTTCAGGCTACTCAAATGTTGAAGCAAGTTTCATAATTTTCAGATCATTAAATTAAAACAGTGAAGATGGACTTAACTCAAAATGGTTTCCTTCCAGTAAACTCAATAATCATGTTCTTCGTGTTATTTTCCAAATGTGGTTTTCTCTAGTCTTTATTTCCCTACCTTGTTTTATAAGAATGTCATTTGAAACAACACCAGGAACCTCATTAATGTCAAAATATAGGACATCTGCTGCCTCCAGCAAACTACTCTGCTGTTCAGAAAGGGGCACTACCACATGGGATCCACTCACGAAAGGGAGTGTTAGGTTCAAAATGAAAAGACCGTCACACAAACAGGAAATATTTGCACTGGGCGAGGTGGGGGATATATACCCAGCTGACCAGATTTGCAGACTAAAGCTTTAAAAATAATAATTGGGCAAATAATTCTGTTGCTCATTTAAAATCATAAACATTTCCAACTCTTACTGTGACTGCCTAGAGGTGATTTTTCTCTGAAGACTGTGCCTCTGACAGTGCCACTGTGCTGGCAGCAGTCTCCAGAGCTCCCCAGCTGGCAGCACAGGGTGCAAGGTCTCGCTGTGCTGCCAGCTCTGCAAATGCTCCGGTGCATGTTTTACTAAAGAAGGTTTGGAACAAGGAGAGCAATCCCTTGTTGATGATTCCAACACAGAAACTCAGAAAACAAATAATCACAGGTTCAGCATGAAACCATTAGTACTGAGGTAGATTACGCTCCCCGTGACGCGGCAGGGTGGACACACAGACTGCATTAACTCTTCACATTTGCACCAGTGCCACTGAGCAGGACATGCCATTAAAGGCAGCAAGGAAAAACCTAGAAATATCTGAGTGAGGAATGCCCTACTAATCCACTTAACAGATGTACAGAGGGAAGCACAGGTATGTATTTCCTCCTACAAAGGAAAACGGTGACAGAAAATAAGGAAGAAAAGGACAAAGACAACCAAAAATCCAAACAGCCTAGAATTGCTTTTATGACTAAAAAGGCAAATGGCAATTTTCTACAGGCAGACATTCTTTTAGGAAAGTGCCCCAGAAAACATTTCAGGTTTGGTCAAATGTATGAATATACTTCACAGGACATTTAACATGTCTGGAGTTATGACATGGATCACAAGGAATTTAAAGTAATCAGGATGTCTAGAAATAACATGGAAACATGTGAGTAGTCAACTTAGTTTACAACAGATGGGTAACAACTGCAACCAACCTGACATTGTAGGGTTTATTACCAAATTGTTAGGCTGTAAGTTCACAAGAACGTGGACTTTGTGGAGCTTTGAAAGAATCCAGATGCTTTAAGAATGGGTGAAATTTTACAGATACATGCAAGACTTTTTTCATTGTTCAAAAGGCCTGTGCTAACCTCAGCCTTCATTTACATAAGAAAAAGCAATGGTCACGTCAGCTGTTCCCTCTCATTTGTAGACTGAAGATTAATCAGCAAGAATGGATATTCTCAGAAAATCTAAGGTTCTAAGGCTGGTACTTTGAAAATACTTTAACAGAGAAGAAGTGGACCGACCATGTAAAAAGAATGTGAATGAAAACCAAATTTAAAAAGCAAACTTGGGACCAGGGGAAAAAAACAACACCTACAGTGGAGGGGAAACTCATGCAGGCCACTGAAGCAAGGAAACTCCATAATCTGTAGTAAGATCCTAAAAAATCATCTTTTGTGTGTAAAGAGCACAGCAATTAAGTGGAAAGTATATGACAAAAACCCAAATGGGATGGAGTGAAATTCCTCTCTTTTACAAAAAATGTTATGACAGAGTGCTGCTGACACAGGGATTTCTTCTTGTTCACACAACCTGCATCAAGACCCTTTTCTTCCCCCAGTGTTCCAAAGCAGAAACAGAAAACTTGTATTTTTAATTTAGGTTAGAAAAAAACATTTTTAAATATTTCATATATAAATTACTTTCTTATATTTGATTCTAGTAACCTGAAAATTCAAAACATCAACATCAAGCATGCATACCATTTGAACTAGCTGAGCTAGTCTTCAGGAAGATGCTAGTTTTTCTTCATGTTCAGAAGAGGGAATATTGTGTAAGGCAACCACTGCAATAAGCCACCTTTTCTTTCTTCAAATATCCTCAAAGTTACAGAACATTTTTTTTCCCATTCTTTACTATCATCAGTTTTCAGAGGAGTTGTACAGAGCACACAGATTGGTAAAAAATGGATGAGGAGTGAACAATAACCCTGTCCTATAGATGAAATATTCAACCATTAGATTTACGGAAGCACAATCATACTTTCATAAGTCAGCGTATCCTCATAAAACAGAAGTTTCTGAGATACCTGTCTGATCACACACAGCCCAAGGCCTTTGTGCACTAGCTTGAACAACTTAAAATGCAACAATATGTAACTGAGCTGCAGACACACAGTAAATAACACCCAATAATTTCCTTATCAAAAACAAAGTTACAAATAAAGAGAACTTAAATCATCATAGAATTATAGGAAGGTTTGGGTTGGAAGGGACCTTAAAGATCAAGTTCCAACCCCCCTGCCATGGGCAGGGACACCTCCCACCAGCCCAGGTTGCTCAAAGCCTCATCCAGCCTGGCCTTGATCCCCTCCAGGGATGGGACATCCACAGCTGCTCTGGGCAACCCGGGCCACTGCCTCGCCACCTTTTTAACTAAATTGTTACATTTATTCTGAAAAACAGAAAAAACAGTTTTAGAAATGAGTATTTATTTTTGTGTTTATTCCCCTAATTGCAATGCTGTATTGTCTAACACGGCTATGTTGATCAATTTAGAAATGTCAGTCAGGAAGGATTTCATGCTGTGTCCATTGAGGCACTGATGCCAAAGTTCAGAGAATACTCAGTCAATGGAGACAGGTCCTACATGAGGACAATGCAAAGCACCAAAATCTGCCTTGTCCAGATGGCAATTCAGAGCAGACTAACCTCACAACTTTGACATCTAACACACTGCACAAATTCCCCCCTGAACAGGAAAATATTTCATTTAGCCACTACACCATACCAATGACAGCAGAATGCTTCTGGGGGTAAAACTCACTACACTGATGAAATTTTCCCATTCTCATACAATAATTTGGAATACAAATGCATTTATTAAAGGCTCTAGGTATCAACACATATCAGCAAGAACAGGTATTATGAAAGACCAGCAACATTCAGCTCAAAAGAGGCACTTTCAGACCACGTGCTCCAGTTGCAACAGTGATGTCTTCAGACAAGAACATCTCTTCTTATACAAATGTATTTAAGTGGTAAGAGCTTCTAGTCAACATTTCTTTGGTCAGATTTTAACGAGAAATAAGAACTCTGCATCTCTTTTTGCCATGAACTCCCCTGTCCATATTGACCAGGAAACCACACTGGCATCAGCCGTTCCCATCACAAGGAAAATCAGAATTTTGAAGTTCCACATACACTGTAGAAAATAACACAGAATTACCCTGAGATACTCCTTTTTGCAGAGAGCTGCAATGCAGTGGACAGATAGTAAGATAACCAAGGGGCTGAAAATAGTCCAGGTTAAAGTACACAGAGCTCCACATCAGCTCATCTGCCCTTCTTCGTGTCTGTAAGAGCAGATGCATGCTATCTGCTAATTATCTTCCTCTGTGCAACTGATCCTGATATTTTGCTCAGATATTTATACTGCATACTTTTATATTTTTATCATGATTGGAAAAACAATTTAGATAAGGAAAGATCTAACCAAAAGGCTTGCCTACTCATCATCTTCATAATTATTTAAGGCTTACATTTATCCTTCCTTTGGAAACAGTTTGTAATCTATTCTGAATAACTCACTAGGCATGATAGCGCTTGAGCTGACAGCTGAGCTTACTTCTTCAAAGGTCAGACACTCACAGAATGGCCAATATTCACAAGCAAATTAGAAAATTCGGAGATATATTTGTCATAACAGAATGATAGGCCTTTAATAACAGCACTTAAAACCAGGCATTATCTCCTTTCTAGCAGACTGAGTTCATTTTTGGCTGGTCAAGTGGCCTCATGTGTTAACTCACAAACATGTGGAACCAACAATGCTGCATTTTCAGTCCCAGCTGGAGTCTCCCTTGTGAGCTTTGTTCTACCTTCTGGCTAAACTACTTTCCACAATCATCCAAATCCCTGAAGGGAAAAAGGATTAAAAAAAAAAAAAACAAACCCAAACAAACTCAAAAACAAAAACAGACAAAACAAGCAGCTGCTCTGGGTTGCCTAAATCACTGTATTTACAGAAAACATGCTGCATTCAAAACCATGGTCTTTTCCCAGTAAGAGCAAGTGATATCACAAAATTACATTGTTTCTATAAAACCTGAGATCCTTCTCATCTCCAGAGCAACCATGTTAATACCATAGCATTAATTTAATGCTTTTCTATTCCAAGAAGAAACAAACTTACAGAAGCGGTCACAGGAGCTTGACTCAGTGGGAAGTGCTGGCTTGTACTCAAGCAGGAAAGACAAGTGCACTAGCCCTTTCAAAAAAGTTCTTCCAACAGCAGATTTCATACCCAGAAAAAAAATAGTGCAGTACTCTTCATAAAGCAGAGACAGAAAAGCCAGAAAAGCTGCTCAGAATATGGCATTGTTTTATTGGATAGTATCTCACACGTACAGCAATAAAAGAGAACACTTTTTTTTATTAGCTAAGTTTTTACTGTATCTGTTTACTTTTCAGCATCATCTTCATACTCATTCTATCTGTAAACCAGTGAGCTTATGCACTGAAGAGTGAGCACAAGTAAGATTTCAATTGGTTTTATCTGACCACAACACAGAGAGCTAGAGAGCAGGCATTTTTACTTAAAGAAGGCAGATTGCTACATGAAGATTACTGAAACTAAGTACTGTATCTCAAAAAGAAGAAACACGATGGTAAATTCCAGCAGGTCTCACCTCGTCAAGGGTTAACATTTACTACTGTAGTCATCAGATCTTACCCAAACGCAAGACTAAGATCACTTCACGCCACAGGTAATAAACAAGATACTAACTCTACCCTATGTTTGCAACCAGATTTGAGAAAAGTACTGTAATGGAGTTACTTAAGGGAAATACAGCTAATCGAACCCCTGATGAGACCTTTGAGTGCTGCTGTACAATGTGAGTAGCTATATTTTCCTTATCTCATAAACACACTCTCAAATCAACTGAGAATACTCAGATTAAATTATTGTTTTTACCATGCTGGAGTCCATGAAAAAACATCTACCCACATCATCTGCCCAGATCTTCTCTGGTTTGTCTCAAGAGAGAATATATCTCTAGACATTTAATGCTGAGCTGACTAGGTTTTCATTGAGCATACTGACCGAGGTATTACAGCTGATTTCCTTTTTTTCCAAGACAAAACACCAAATCAGTTTTATGTTTCAAAGACTGTGTCCGATACATACCTTCTCTTAGTACACCACCATGGAAACCAGTAATTCTCAGAACCGTATGCCCCCTCCAACAGTATTTCATCTTCAGAATTAACCTGTGACTCAAAAGTGGTTTTGCTGAGTGCTAGCTGTAAAAAAACCCAAAATTAACACTGCTGTTCCCATATGTGCTTCTGCAGGGAATGGTACATATTAAATAACTATTACTGTTCGTCTGTTCTGCTGAAACTACAATGCATTTCGGGGCTCTAGCTAGTTACTTTTTCCTCTAAAGAACAGTACTATGACAATGATTCAAGAGATTAACTTGAAGACTCTATAGTTTCTTTCCTACAATAGCACAGGTATGGTCACTGGCCTTTTTATTAAGTTGTTAAAGTATTATTTAGATGAAGATAAAAATCTTGATTTCATTATTATTTATAGGCTTTATTTAGGAAGCTATCTGCCTCTATCATATAACAGAGTTTATAGCAGAACCAGTATTGGAGTATTTAAAAAAATGCTTCAGGGAATACTTTTAATGCATTGATTGGATTTTTCAGAGAATTTGAGTAGCTCTCTAATCTTTCTCTCACTGAAATCAATTCATGATGTATCATTTATTCACTTATCATGTCAGGATATCCCAAAGTACTTTCAAACATTGCATCTGTAGAAGTCTCCTTCTGTCCTCTTTTGTTGGATTAGTTTTTTGCCTTACTGTTGAACAACATAGATCAAGTTTTCCAAGTACTTCTCTGATGTTTCCTGAAAAGCTAGAATAATAAATGAAATGCTTAGTTTATAAAACTTTGAACTCATCTGTTTAAACTATTTTCCTCCCACTCTAAAAGCTCAGACAACCAACTTTGACCACTTTCTTGGCCTACTGGTACACCAACCTAGAGTGAATATGTTCTGAATAGCCTGGTACTCCTAATATTTGTAAGAATTGTCTATGTCTACAAGGAGAATATTTTTCAAAGGCTGAGCTGGGGCTTTGTCTCAGCAAGAGATCATAAAACTTGTTTGAATAATATGATACGTAGAGACAATTCAAAAATCCTCAAGTGCCAAGAGTCCAATTCTTTTCTTGCCTTCNAAGACTAAGATCACTTCACGCCACAGGTAATAAACAAGATACTAACTCTACCCTATGTTTGCAACCAGATTTGAGAAAAGTACTGTAATGGAGTTACTTAAGGGAAATACAGCTAATCGAACTCCTGATGAGCTCTTTGAGTGCTGCTGTACAATGTGAGTAGCTATATTTTCCTTATCTCATAAACACACTCTCAAATCAACTGAGAATACTCAGATTAAATTATTGTTTTTACCATGCTGGAGTCCATGAAAAAACATCTACCCACATCATCTGCCCAGATCTTCTCTGGTTTGTCTCAAGAGAGAATATATCTCTAGACATTTAATGCTGAGCTGACTAGGTTTTCATTGAGCATACTGACCGAGGTATTACAGCTGATTTCCTTTTTTTCCAAGACAAAACACCAAATCAGTTTTATGTTTCAAAGACTGTGTCCGATACATACCTTCTCTTAGTACACCACCATGGAAACCAGTAATTCTCAGAACCGTATGCCCCCTCCAACAGTATTTCATCTTCAGAATTAACCTGTGACTCAAAAGTGGTTTTGCTGAGTGCTAGCTGTAAAAAAACCCAAAATTAACACTGCTGTTCCCATATGTGCTTCTGCAGGGAATGGTACATATTAAATAACTATTACTGTTCGTCTGTTCTGCTGAAACTACAATGCATTTCGGGGCTCTAGCTAGTTACTTTTTCCTCTAAAGAACAGTACTATGACAATGATTCAAGAGATTAACTTGAAGACTCTATAGTTTCTTTCCTACAATAGCACAGGTATGGTCACTGGCCTTTTTATTAAGTTGTTAAAGTATTATTTAGATGAAGATAAAAATCTTGATTTCATTATTATTTATAGGCTTTATTTAGGAAGCTATCTGCCTCTATCATATAACAGAGTTTATAGCAGAACCAGTATTGGAGTATTTAAAAAAATGCTTCAGGGAATACTTTTAATGCATTGATTGGATTTTTCAGAGAATTTGAGTAGCTCTCTAATCTTTCTCTCACTGAAATCAATTCATGATGTATCATTTATTCACTTATCATGTCAGGATATCCCAAAGTACTTTCAAACATTGCATCTGTAGAAGTCTCCTTCTGTCCTCTTTTGTTGGATTAGTTTTTTGCCTTACTGTTGAACAACATAGATCAAGTTTTCCAAGTACTTCTCTGATGTTTCCTGAAAAGCTAGAATAATAAATGAAATGCTTAGTTTATAAAACTTTGAACTCATCTGTTTAAACTATTTTCCTCCCACTCTAAAAGCTCAGACAACCAACTTTGACCACTTTCTTGGCCTACTGGTACACCAACCTAGAGTGAATATGTTCTGAATAGCCTGGTACTCCTAATATTTGTAAGAATTGTCTATGTCTACAAGGAGAATATTTTTCAAAGGCTGAGCTGGGGCTTTGTCTCAGCAAGAGATCATAAAACTTGTTTGAATAATATGATACGTAGAAACAATTCAAAAATCCTCAAGTGCCAAGAGTCCAATTCTTTTCTTGCCTTCTATCTCCAGGGTAAGCTCCTAACAAGCCTCATCAGTGGTCTTCTAAAAGTAGAGAAGATCACATGGAAAATATTTTAAAATAACAAGCCCTTAATTTGAGCTTGCAGCTCTACTGTGAGAGATTACTGCACAGGATCTGTGTGAAATTGATATTTGCATTCAAGGCTATATGATATCAGAACTATGATGGAAGTGGTGGATTAAAAATATGAAAGATTGCTTATGGACACTTTAAAACCAGAACAAGTGAAAAATGGAATGGCAGCAGAGATTGGCTGACTTTCACTGGTCATAAGACAGTCGCAAGATACCCTTGCTCAGAAATGGCTGCAACACAGGTGGAGCTGAAGCAGCACGGCTCCAGCTTTGAACTCTGGTTCAGTATTCCCAGAAGGCCAAAGCTCAAGTTTTAATCAGGCTAGAGAGCTCTCTGTAAATGCAAGTCATTTTAAGATATGCTTTAAGGTATGAGAACATGTTAAGATGCCTGGTCATATATGGCCATTAAAAATATGAAATAATCCTTTCATTAATTATTATTCAATTATCCATCATGATAATTCCAACACTTTATTTACAGTTTGATGTTTGGTAAAATTACAGCCACCCCATCATGATTAATTTATCAAACACTTCTTTTTAATTCCTTAAAATCAAAAGCAAGTTGGCATCCAGACACAAAACAAAGTGTCCCTGAGTACAGTTTCAAGGGCAAACAAGAGCTAGTGCATATGTAAATATGTGCAAATAGGAGCCCACTGTTCAGTTGCAGAAATATCTATCTTCAAAAAAGGTGACTAAAAGTCTGTACATGCATCACTCAGTAGAACAAAAGGACAGGAATATATACAGTATAAATGCTACTTGTATTTACATCACTTTCAAGATCTCCCATCCAAAATACAGATTATTTTAATATATAATATTTTGCTATAAATATATGTATTATTTTTACAGAAAAATCAGCTGCCAGGGATTCCAATCTTGCAGTCTTCTTCTCCTCTCAGCAGAAGTAACCCATGTTCTAGTGTGTTCAGAATTCCTTTATACTCAATGAAACACACAGATACAACACTTAAACCCAGTTTTATTTATTGAAGAAAGCTCACATATTTAGCAAAGATCTTGTAATTTTATAATGAAAGTAAGATTCCCACACCCATACAACAAATTCCACAGTATTATCAGTAGCACACGAGGAGTCATTGTGAAAGAAAAAGAGAAGGCTATGCTGTACACAGCACACTATAGAGTAAAATGCAAATTTTGGACATAGTGAGTTATAGGTTTTTCTGCCCTCATAGCAAAATGTAAAACCCACTTCTTTAATTCCATTTTCCCATAAACGAATAAAAACAGAGATAAGCAAAAGCTAGTTCTTCTTGGTCAGCAAGAGAGACATATTAATAAGAACATAGGTAGGTTTTGCAGGAGAAAATTACCATGCATTTCCCCAATAGTACTATAGATACTTCTGGACTTGCAGAAAGTTGTTCTTGAAAGGAAAATAATATTCTAGTCAGTACGTGTATACAGCACCACCACCATCAAGTATGCTACAGCAACATAAGCAACTTACAGTATAAATGCACGGCACTTGCAGCACTTTGATGCTTATCTGCTCCCCTGTACATTGACGTGAGCTGTATGTGAAGAAGAATGTGCTTAGCATGGATACCATCCCTGGGACAGTAATTCTGACAGAACAGTAGCCACCAATGTTACTGTTTATAGTACTCATTTTGGGTCTGCAAAGAAAAGAAGACAGAGGGACCGTGGGTAAAATGGAAAAGAAGAATCTTCTGTTGTGTTCTTTGCTCCTTTCCAGAATTTCCCCACACAGCTCCAGACACAAAAAAACAAAGGAACTAAAGCAAAATTCACAAGCAAGAACTTAACTTACCGGCATTTCAGTATCACTCCAGTTGTCTGTGTAGCATTTTGGTGCAGATCAGTCTTCCAAGTAAGCTGTTGACGAGAATTGACTGTTCCCGGCTGTGGTCAGGAGAAAGAAATTCCTGTTTTCTTGAAGAGCCCCTGATGTGCACAGACGGACTCTCACATAGTAAGATGCAGGTGCCTGCTCTGCTTTTATGAAACTAGTTCTCACAGCAGCCCACAACAGGTCTTTGCCTTGAACAAGGCTGTGTCTGCTATTGAACATACACTCACTTCTAATATGCATTGATTGCCAATTAGCTGTTTCAGAAAACGGGATAAAAGCAGTGATTTTACCAGGAAATTGTTGTACAAGGTTATGCAAAAAAAACCACCAAATACTTGGATTATCATCTTCCACACACCAATAAAGTGCCTGCATTCAGCACAGCACTTGATTCTATTCGTGATAATTGCAGACTGCTACTGTCACAAGTTGTTCCAATACTGCGTAATCTTCTCTAGAGCGTGGTTCCTGGATACATAATGTCAAAGGAGAAAGGTGTGTTCTTAGACATATGGCTGAATACTGAATTCCACCAATTCCTTGTTTCTTCTGTTATGTAACCCTGTTGTTAAGTAAGATAATTGCCAGGGCTGAGGTAACATCTCTAATTCTGGCTGCAGTAACACATCGACCACAAGATGAGAGAAGC
>VZTO01002840.1:51243-74992 GCA_013400615.1 Syrrhaptes paradoxus | reverse complement strand
AAAAAAAAAAAAATCAACATACTATTTCCAAAGCTATTCAGTTTTGGCTCCTTGAAGCAAAAGCAAGAGATCGTTGTTAAAAAAAAAAAAGTTGTCTAAAATTGTTCAAAATATAAAAATTAAGGAAGCTTCTGTTACTACAAAACCAACATGCTTCATACTGCACACAGGAGCTCATTAAAATTCAGCAATACGCTGGATCAGTTCAGACTTCCTGAAATGTCATTTACAAGCACTGTAATTTCAGGTAAGCTGCATATACTAAAAACGAAGTGAGACTGTTTAATGGAACAGGATCCACTACACGGAACTCCGTAATACAAAACCATACTGAAAATCAGCGCAAGTAATTCTTGTTTCATGTAAACCATTCTACTGCAAAACTAGCTTGTACAGCACACAACAGGACACTATTACAGCAACGTAAACATCTGGCTTGTGAAAAATATGCTCTAACACACAGGATGCAAGCTGGCAACAAAAATCTGCAGATTATAAAGCTCCAGACCTACTGCCTTGCCCTAATCACTCTAAAACATCTCCCAAAACAGTCCAGAAGGATGCCTGCACCAAATCATAATGCAAACTGTTTCACTGCATAGCTACAATAACCTCTAGGAAGACATTGTACAGACAGCAAAATAAGCCTCTAGAGCCATTAAAATGGGGAAAGAAAAACCTTTATACAGTCTTAATGCAATCAAACCTATAATCTCAAAACCATTCAGCAGTTTCAACTTCTGCATAGCATTTGCAGAAGCACAATCATGCTTCTGTGCTTCTGAGCTAAACCAGGATTATTTCATTGCCTAAGTACACCGGCATCTGTGCCCTAACAGATCTTGGCTCTCAAATCAATCCGTGTTTTGGCAGTTACAGGCTTCCTA
Organism: Syrrhaptes paradoxus; assembly: GCA_013400615.1. Classification (NCBI taxonomy): domain Eukaryota; kingdom Metazoa; phylum Chordata; class Aves; order Pterocliformes; family Pteroclidae; genus Syrrhaptes; species Syrrhaptes paradoxus. The sequence continues at coordinate 74,105 of VZTO01002840.1, read as the reverse complement.
ATTTGAACTCAAAGTGACAAGTCTGACCACACCAGCGTCATTGTCAAATTCCAGGCAAATGCAGCGTCACATTTTATACAAAGATGTATGTGACTGAAGTTTAAAAACAAACCTGTCTGATTATACACTCGTTACGTGACATGTAGGTAAAAGCTGGACTTAAAAAAGCTCAGAGCACACTTTTAGTCAGACTCCAATCCACTAGTTTGCGAGCCACAAACCATCTCCAGAGGCCCCTCCTCTCTCTGTACATCACTTCTGTTGTTTATCTTAAGCTAATCAGCTCTTCCCACACCAACGACCTTGAAGATGCCACTGCCTCCAACCCATCCCCATGTCTAGACTAGCCCCTCAGCCTATCTGCTGTGGCTCTGTAGCTGAGAGCCTCATCAAGAGCAGAGACAGCTCTTCCCCACCAACACCTCACATCCAGTAGATCCCACAGACACACGTCTCCAGACTGCAGTGGAAGGGGCACCTCTTTCCACACCCACCATTTCAGGCTGTATTTCAGGTTTTGGACAGCAGGCTGTGAAGAACCAAGCTGGTGAGTCCCGTGCACCTAACGTGTTACAGGTCTCCCTTGGCCCCTTCCCTTCCATTCTTCCACACCCGTATTTTACTGCCAGGAAAGTCAGCTTTTTCACAAAGATTTCCAAGGAAGGAAAAAACTACCTTGTTACACAGCATCACATCTTTCCCAGGAACGGGGCAGGGAACTAAAACTCCCCCATTTCCACAAGCAGCTGTGTGTGACACCAGGGCAGGGCACTGTGCAAGGACAGTCTCAACCCACTGCACTGAAAGTAAAGTGGAAGAAAGCAGAATTTTGCTACGCTGACATGCACGTGTGAAAGCATTGTTTTAAATGAAATGTTNAAAGAAAAGCCTGTATTATCGCCAGTAAGACAACCTGACTCAATGGATCCCACTTTCTCCTCACTCACAGTGAAAAAAATCCTGGTAAGAAACCAGCTGCTGACTGTCAGTTATTTTAAGAGCATAAAGCTTTATGTGGTTACTAAGATCAGGGAAGGCCAATGGAACATATTAGTCCATTCACGAGGAAACTGAATAGCTTAGATACAGCATGTCCCTTTGGTGTCCAACTTGTCACTTACACCCCTAATCTACTGATTACCGAGGGCACAGCTCAAGTACCTATTACTACTGTACAAATTAGACTTACTCAGACATGGGCAGATGTCAAGTAGAACAAGGCACCCTCAGCCAGCCTGTCAGGAAAAAATCAGCATAGGGAATGGGTGTGCATCTCTGTGTTTGGGTTGAAGTACGTTATTTCTACAATTTTAAGTTAAATATTATCCAGTATACTTAGGAGTTAATATTTTTAAAGTTTGAATGTAGGAGTCAATGCTACTAAATGAAAAAGCTTTTATTGTACATTCTCACTTTATTAGCAAAGCACCTTTTTAACTGAATGGACTCAGCTGCAGTATGTATTTTAAGCACTTTAAAGCTTGCTCCTGGAATATTCCACTTGCAATCAGAAATGATGCACATTTATAAGTGCACAGTAATAACCACAATAAAAACAACAGTAACAGGTAAATAGCAATTTCCATTATACTTCCTACAAACTTTATAACTGTATAAATACCACTCACAGAAAGATATTAGAGCAGAGAGGTTAAAGCCAAGGGTATGACCATGTAGAACTGGGGAAAGATACCAGTTCCTGTACTTCCACCCTGCAACAAGGACTAAACTCTGTTAAATTCACAAGCTATCCCATTATATCTTACTCATATTCACCTTTGCAATAATCCCATAAGAACTAATGAAATTATTAGAAAAATATTTTCCAGAAAAATATTACCTGTTATTGCAGCTACTAATGCTGGCACAGAAGAGCCTTAATGTAGGCAAATCCAGAAACGCTGCTCACGGTGGGTGTCACTGGCTGTAAGCCTTATCCGCTCTCTTAAGCATCAGAACACAACCTGACCCAGCCATATGCTGAAGGCCATGAAAAGCTGACTGCTATGCAACTAAAAGGTTCTTAACAGCAACCATCTGCAGGAACCAAACGCTGGCCCCACAAAATAACTGATGTCTGTTTTTCACAGAGCCTTTTCTGAAAACTACCACACTCAGATATAGTCAACATCTGCAACACACTCAGAGAAAAACCTATGTGTTATCAATAACTGTGGCATCACAATTAAAATATTCTAAGGTATATAGACTGATACTTCGAATATACATACCTAAACTACATTTCTTGTTTCAAAAAAGAGCTCAATCAAGTTCCAATTTTATTAAGCTGATAATAACAAAGATATCTTATTAAAAAATAATAGAGTTATTTCTGAGCTGCAAATTTTTCCAAGCTCTGCAGAGTGATAGACAGTTGGCAAGTAAATACAACTCTGTTTGTCTAACACACTGTACCTGTTTAAAGCACATCAAACTTGTGCAAGCTTGTGCAGATGTCCTGGTTTCAGCTAAGACAGAGTTAACTTTCTTGAGAATAGCTAGTGTGAGGCTGTGTTTTGGATTTGTGCTGAGGAGAAGGCTGGTAATGTACGGATGTCTACAGCTGCTACCAGGACAGTCAAGGACTTTTCAGCTTCTCTGCTGTGCCAGTGTCTGCAGGTACAGGANAAGCATTAATGACCATTTCTTTAAAGTAGTTTCTAAACTACAAATCACAAAACTGTACCTATGAAAATACACAAAGGGCTCCAGGTTAAAGGGAGCACAAAAATAATTTTTCTTAGATGTGGGTAACAAAAAGGCAAATCCCACATAAGAATTCAAACTGGTTCCTATCTAGGAGTTTAACCAACTACTAATCTATTATTATAAACCGATATTTTTCAATTTAAAAAAAAGAACAAAAGTGTAATCGTGTAGCACTAATACTACAAATGCAAAAATATTTAGAAATCAAGGTGCCTGAGGTAACAGCAGTTCTTCTAAGTTAAGCTTTTCAGTGCCAAAAAAAGCACTGAAGCTGTCCACAAAGGCACCATTCTCCTAGATAATTAAAATTAGAACGAGGCAGTAGCTTCAGAGTATCAGAACTTATGATTTAAAGGAAAGCACTCAAGACCACATTACTCATATTATACCTAAAACTAAAAAAATAAGCACAGAGACTATCATGCAAAATCCTAAAATAACATGCTGCTTTAATTCTCAACTATTAATGGAAATTTGGCAAAAAAGGGAAATACTGGGACTAATCACCCCAAAGGAAAGAGCTGGCTGATGAGTTTGGAGCACTAGAAACATAGCGTTATTTATGGAGTCCATCTGACAAATAAGACATTGCATCATCTAATTGTGATCATAAAAAATGACTTTGTTTCCACAAAAGTAAATCCTTTAAGTACTGATTTAGGTATAGTTACATTCTGTCACAGACATTCTTCCTTTCCTGTAATATTTTGGGAGTGTAGTGTAGCTGCATACTCCCAGAATATTGTGGTGTTCCAGCAGACAGGAACTGAAAACTCACAGGAAAGCTTCTACTGACTGCTACTATTCCAATCTTCTTTATGGCAAACACATCAGACCTCCAATCAGAATTAAACAAGAACAATACAGTGTTAACACCCTGCCATGTAGAACAGGTAGTGCCTGTAAGTTCAACAAAAGAGCTTCTGCAATACAGAGTTAACCCTACTAAAGGTTACACATATACCCAATGTCAGGGGTTTTTACTGATGTCTAGAACACATTCAGCAGTCAACAGTAAAAGCCTTTGGTAGACTGACCACTACAGAAAAGTTAGGTGTCGTGGTTAATCATTTATGAAGCCACACGTATTCTACTGCTCTGTCACCCAGCTCTTTATGTCAACAATCAGCTTTGTCTACGGTTTCCGTGAAGGGCTCTACATTCACAGCTTTCCAGAACCAAATGGAACTGTTAGGCAAATGACACAGTTACTCTAAGTTAGGAGAAAAAAAAAAAATTAATTCCCACATTCACATTTTGGGCTTTTTAGAAAACACACGTCAGTTACTCACAAAGTGTCTCTCCACATCATCTCTGATAAGCGGAAATATCTCCTCTGTTCTTCATGCACCTGTAGTCAAACAGAAAAGAACTGAAGCAGAGTCACAGATAGACATCCCAAAATAGCATCTGCTTCTCAATCCAATGGATTTTCACAAAACAAACCAAGATTTGTTCTAAACGTTCTCACAAAATATGTCTCTTTTCCCACTACACTAACTTTCTCCAGTAAAATTACAGAGATGAAGGAGCACAAAAGAAAGAAAACTGCTTCTTGTTTGCATGCATTACACTGCTCTTTGCTGTGGAAGCAAGGGTGAATTATGAAAACTAATCAAGTGAACTGAGAGAGCACATGCCCTAGATTTTTCAAATAATCTCTTGGTTTAACCCAGTTATTCCTGAGCCTGCCTGTCCCACGAACAATCTACTAAAATAGAAGCTGTAACTCATTAAAGCCACCTTTTAAGAAAGGGAGAAACAGCTCGAATTAATTATATGCCAGACATAATCACATTAATTTGTACCTAAGAGGCCAAAATTTCAATGAATTCCATTTTTAAGATCCAATATAGTTGATCAAGAACTCCTTGTTAATTTTTTTTTTTTTCCCTCAAGAGTGTGATATCCTACAGCCATTAACCAAAATGAAAGACTACAAGACTATATAAGGTTTGGGAATTCCTACTTCCACTTGAAGAGACAGTGAACAAGTAGCATTTCCATTCGCTGACATCACTTAGCAGCAAGCACTGCAAAATACAAAATATGCAATACCCCTGGACAAAGCCACTCTTCTGATTTTTGGTCTTTTATATATTTAACATTGATAAATATAAGTGGATGATAAAAAAATATCAGCTGTACAAAATAGGTATTTCTTTAAAGCAATCTACTATTCATTCACAGCCCAAAGCAGAAATTCCTATTTATTAAATGATACTTTTAACATACAAAAATAAATCCGTATTTTTAGATTTGGTCACAAAACAGTAAATCTACGTAACAGATTTGAAATAACAGATCTGTTGATACATAACAAAAACCAGAAACTTCTGCAAATCATCATCTTCCCTCCAATTGCTCTGTACCATTACAAATAAAATTCTGACTTCAGCAAGTAGGTCACAAGCAATGCTAATTTAGGAGCCTGTCTACAATTTTATTCTGTTAAAGCAGATTTAGACATTTAGTGGAAGGAAATCATACACACTATTTGTAGGCATGAATTATAAATTCAGTGTGTGTTTTGCAACACTTTAAACATGTCACAATGGAGAGAGCATCAAACAGAATTGTTTAACAGCATCTAACTTGCCCATTCCCTCCCACTGATGCCAGGTGGAATGAGGTAGTTCTTAACTCCTGGTTTTGCTGCACCTTGGGACACCCTCTTGTTTCAAATACACTCCAGTTTTTCCTCTATTAAAGAAGTCTGCTGAGTAAATAGGATGTTTTATCTATCCTCCATCATAAAATTAACACATTCAAAAAGTACCATGTACACATGAATTGCTTTCCTACTATAGTACTCAGTGATTTGTAAAGACCGACACGATGTGCGGTGTGGCTGATGTCACTACGATGGATGCTACAGTCTCACTCCTTGTTTTACAATCCTGTGGGCATTGCACAGGCTTCTCTGATGAAGGAAACACACTGCACAACCATGTGAAGGGATCAAAAGACAGGTGACCCTCAGCTTTGCAGAGCTTTAAGGTTGGGATTAAATTAACTCCAAGAAATAAATGAAGTTGGCCAACTCTTGGTCAAGCATGCACTACAGATGGGTTTGTGTATACAGTTAAGCATCTTCTTTCCGTACACCTGCTTGGTGAGGTCAAAACCACATTCCTCTGATGTGGTTGTTAATAGGGTTGCTTATCCCTACATATCAACTACACTGCTCACGCCAGCTTGAAGACTGGGAAGAAAACCTAACCCTTCAACTATTAACTACAAATAAAAGTATATTTTTTAAAATCCTTTCATTTTACATAATTTCCCTAAACAGGTTACTCCAAGTCACCTTAGGTGCAAGTTTGTTGAAGTTTTTGGAGAAGTGTTAGTAGCACACAGTATATTTGTGCTGTACCCAAGAGAACTAGTCCTGAATTCCTGAAAATACCAGTTACACCTTCTTCCAGAGACCGTTTAGCACAGTGGACTGGGCAAACTATTTACATACACTCAATACTGCTTCTGATAACTTCAGCCCTGTTGCCTAGTTTCAAACAGAAAGCCATTAGAGTGACTTCAAAAATGGAATCCCTTCTATCTGTGTATCTCCTCCCCTCACCTGAAGGTTTCTTTGGGATGAGGTGTTAGCAGAACAGCTTATATGTTATCCACCCACATTATTCTGCTTGTGAAAGAAAGCTGAGACAATTATACTGCAACATGAAAGCTAAATTTATTTTTTTTTAATTTGGGGCTTTTTTTAAATCACAAAAGATACTACCTCTCTTGAGCTGTGTGGCTGGCGTGCAGTAGAAAGTCATAAGAAATGCTACAGGTTATTTTTTTTTCCCCTGTACATAGAAGAAAACTAAAGATTATTTTAAAAGAATAGTGCAGGATGGGCAAGTCAATGCACACAAGTTTAAAACTGGCAACTGACATTTTCTTCCAACAAAGTAGAAAACTCAGCAAGTGCATGAGGATTATTTACCAAGTGTCATTAACACAGAAATTCAGATAGTTCAAATTTGAAGTTAAAAATACATTTTTTCATGCTCAGAAAAGTTTGAGTTAACTTTCAACAACAACAATAGAGCTGCTGTCAGCTTTTCCATCCTCACCATTGATACTACATGCCCAACACACAAATATGAGAAATTCACACCTCTGCTTACAACTTCCCAACTACTCACTACGACCACAGAAAGGACAAATCTGATCACCAGCACTGCCTTGCCTCCCCTGCCAGGAGCGGGGGGCAGAATTTCTCACGGCTGCACAAGTTCCTCAAATCTCTTTGGTTTGTGGTGTTTGCTCTTGTTGCTGCTGTTATATTTTGCCGTCATTCTTTCAGACATTCAAAAGCAAGTACATATATTCATGAATAAAGATTAATTTCCTACATAACCCATTATATTTGTTTTAATGACCTTCAGCGTGAATTCAGGAAGACAATTTTAAAGGGGTGTGGTTACAACCCATGTAAAATTGATCAGCATTTCCCAGAAGTTTAAACTACTTCTAATTCCAACTCCATGAAATAAATAAAAACACAACATGTTCTGGTCCAATGCCAGTATACACAACTCACACAGCAGACGCCCTGTGACACTATTTTTATGCCCATATTTCTTCTTATATCAGAATGCTCTAGATTTTTGAGAGTTGACAGGGATGCACATGGCTTGTGAAGGTTACTTGTATCGGTTACAGCCAGCTCTTCCGAAACGACAACAAATTAGTGACAGAAGACATGTTAAAGAGTGTACAACAAAATGTGCGGGGCACAGACAAGGAAGGCATTAAATGAAGAAGCCCACGTATCCTCAGTGACAAACATATGAGTATACAGTGAACATGAAAAATACCCTCGTCAGGTCAGAGGACAGACCTCAGCAAACGCATCATTTCTGCAGAAGGTAAGCTGTTTTCAAATGATGCTCAGAAATCACAAAGTCAGAAGATGCTGTGATTTAGCCTCACCTACAACATTAACGCAGTACTTTTTCTAACACAGTAGCCAACAAAAATTAAAACCATAACAAAACAGAACTGTTGAAAAGAGATTAGGAAGAAATTTTTTCCTGGGAGGGTGGTGAGGCAGTGGCCCAGGTTGCCCAGAGAAGCTGTGGATGCCCCATCCCTGGAGGGGTTCAAGGCCAGGTTGGAAGGGGCTTTGAGCAACCTGGGCTAGTGAAGAAAGGAGCATTGTCCCTTTTAGCAGCAGCTGATTAAATCCGACATTGAACTACACTCTTAAGAAATGCTTTAATCTCTAAGAATAAGGAGAATCTTTCTCTAAAAACAGAGAAGTATATGCCTATAAAGGCATTTTTTTCTTAAAAGCAGGATATAGAATAGCCTGATATAGGCATTTTCAGCATGAACTTTGTACCTGTTTCTGGATGTTAGCATAGCCTCACATTTTTTATAATAGGCACCAAAGTTGCATTACCTCAGAGCAGCATTAACATAGATCAAGTATCACCCGATAATCAATAATTAACAAAGAATCTTCCCACAGCAGGGGGGTTGGAATTAGATGATCTCTAAGGTCCCTTCCAACCCAAACCATTCTATGATTCTATGAGTCATTAATGTTTTTCCCCGACAATCTAGAAGTATAGAAGTATTTAAATATCTTCAATAGAAGTGAAGTCCATGCACAAAAGAAACCCCATATCCTAGACTACAGAAGATACAACTAGCATCAGTCAGTCAAGGTACTGCAATTTGAAAAACTCGGCGTCATAAAAGAAGCCAATAAAGTGCTGAAATACAAGTCTAGGTAGCAGAACAGATCTTATCCTAATGGAAATTTAGTCATTGTATTAAGTGAAGAAGTTTTACCCACCAAACGCGTTAGCCTGCTCGTTAGCTGCAGTTACATAATGTCGTTTGTTAAGGTACTCTAAAAAGATGTTCAATAAAAATTTTATTTGACTCATTTTAGGAACACTAAATAAACCAAGCTTCCACATGTTCACACAAGCTTAGAGGTCTTCAATAATATTTCATGCATTAAAAAAACAAGCTTTTCAGTACAGTATTTCACTCATATAGCAAGAGGAAATAGTTAAGATTGAACCATTAATACATTGTTTATAAATCACATCCAAGTAAACCACCTGCAGTTTAAAATGGCAGGAATATGCCATGCCATATCCGATGCTCCTATATTATACTCTCAAAAATCAGGAGCTTCAGCAATTACAGCATAGAATAATCCAGCCCCAGGGAACGGGCTTTTCTCCAATTATGTTGAGCCCTAACTAGACCAGCCCTATACACCCAGTGACCCTAGCCTGCGACCAAAGGAGAGGGGAACAACGAGGAGGCTGCAGACAACACACTACAGTGACAAGGAGTTGAAGGTGCCAGCACAGGGAGGGGTCAAAGAGGCAGCAGGAACCAGTGTCCCAGAACACCAGACAGCACAAGTGAGACAAGCCAGCTCCCTGGCAGAGCCACGCAGACCCGACAGGTTAGCAACTCTCCTGTGTTCCCATCGGCTTTGTTGCTTGGACAGCAGCACTGCTCTGTCTCTTCTGCCCACAGCTGCAGCTCCAAGCATCACTCAGAGCTGTGCACAGCACCCAGATGGTCAGGCAGTGGCAGCTGCCTAAAATGCTGTTGTCCTCCTCCTGCTATCACTACACCCACAGTCTGGAGCAGATCCTTACCAATGACAATGCCCATACTCCCGTTTGTGGGTGTCCAGACTATAAAGCAAGCATCTTCCATGCCACTCCTCTATTAAAGGCAATGTGGGCTTCTGCCTCCATGGTTATGACTGGAGGAAGGTTATTAATCATTTTCTCTCAAGAGCCCTGAAAGTACAGAGTTATGAATCTTAGCCTGCACAGACTGATTGCATTTGTCAGGAGCTCCATTCTGGGGAACATATGACACAGATTTAGAGGCATCCACTAAATACTGCTCAGGAAGGGTTAATGAAAAGGTCAGATCACACCAGACTGAAAACAAGTGATAACAACAGGGGGTGAAATGCTACTAAGCCTCCTAGTAACACAATGCACACTTCAGTAGACTGAAGTCTTCCAGTCTTCCAAAGTGACTTCTGAATAGCCAGCATACATTATGACAATAAAAGCAAAAAAGCTCAGAACATTAAAGCCCACTTTCCAATTTTCTGCTGTAAAACCTTTTGGTACCCCTCTCCTATATCACACACCAGCGTATCAGAGCCACTTGCTTCACTGAGAAACCAAATCCATGGTATTTCCTTCAGCTACTATTCAAGAATCCATGTGACAAGCCACCTTGGAATCACTTTCCATTAAACTATGAGCCTTCCCACCTGCTGTTACTTTCATCAGCCACATCCTTTACCTGCAGGCTTCCTCTAAACCACATCCTTACAAAAAAAAAAAAAACTACATATGCAAATAAAGACCTGGGAAAAATGTTTCTGAACCAAGTTAGTGTGATTCCAAACACCAATCACCGTCAGCAAGGTTACTCATTCTGGAGTGCTGTTAGTAGGTGAAGGTGGAAGCCCAGGGAGCATCAGGCTGCAGATTAACTTAAAGGCATTAGTTTTGTTTTCTAACAGCTATTTTGAGCATTCCTTAAAAAGACACAACCATTGAACTGACAATTCAGGAAACCCTAGGTCATAAACTATCCAGAGCACAACACAGTGCACACCACTCCTGGCTTACGGAAAGCCAAACAAATGACATTAGAGCTGAATAAGATGTGTTTCACATGTCAGTAATTTAGCTTATTACTTAGCAGCAGGTAGATGTTTTCTAACACTACAGGATTAAGAGCAAAAATGAGATTTGGATTTTTAACACTACTTGTCCTAGAAAAGGACATTAAGAACCTCGAACACCAGTATAACAGCAGTCTAGCTTTTTCTGGCCCCCATTACCACCGCAAAAGAAGAGCCAGAGGAGAGGCCACACAACTTTTCAATAACTGATTGACTGGGAACAAAAACCCAAGATCATTCTAGGTGTCTCAACATGTACCAAGAATGGTTTCCATCCCTAAAACTACTCTTAACTACACCGTACATGTGGGATTATTCTCTGACACTACATACATTTGTTCTCAACACCACAAGAAATCACAAGGTTTTGGTCAAAGCAAACCTGTTCCCTGGCTTACCTTTCAAACAGCGAAGCCTGCTAAATAGGACAGTTTACAATGAATGAATGCTTTACCTCCAAGCAGCACAGCTTAAGATTGTTAGCTCAGTCTATCCATGATCAGAAAAGGTAAACTGAAGCTTTAGCCATGTTCTGGTAAGATTTCACAGCCATTTAATACTCTACAAATACATGCGTTTGTCTTTTTCAGCCAAGCTGAAACAAACATCTAAAAAAGCTGACAGCAATGTCTTAACAGTGTCTCCTTGTGTGGCACATGCTATTTTGTACAAAAAACTAAACAGCTTCCTGTGTCAGTATCAGTTGTTCCAATAAATGACCTAAGGCTACATAATTTGATGCACAACAATTTAACAATTACAGTGTTTTCATCAAAGGACAGTTCTGAGATTTTCAAGAACATTCTCTAACATTTCAAGTGTATCAACTGCCTTTTGAAAGCCCTGGGTAAAACGCTGCTCCCAGGGAAGAATTAAACGTGACATGGTCAGTGTTCTACAGCAGAAAATGAAATATTTTTCATTTGAACATTTGCATGTCAAGCATTTAAACTGCTGTGAAGACTTCAGATACATGAGTTTCCAAGAGCTGTTCATTTCCAGCTGACCATATCTAAGTCATGACATTTAACAATACAAAACCCTTCTAATTTCTGTCCCAGTAAAGGCTGGCAAATAGCGTCATCAGTGTCTGCTGAAAATTTACGCTTTACAAGCATGCTACTCACCCACACAGTCTCTCATAAGTCATCTATTTTGTACTGGAAAAATTCATCAGAATAATTTTCAATGCATCAATTTAATGATGCCTACTGCAACATCTGGAAAAGGCTTATTAAAGGATACAGAGCACGTTCATACATAAATATTTACATATTCTTCAAACTAGAAAGTTTCAGGCTACCAACACAAAAATATCTGAATAGTTTGATCAACATTCAAGAATATCTTTAAAGGTGCCTACTTTTTTGGATACATGAACCATTTAATCAACATCTCTTAAATGCCAGGTTTCACATATAGAAAGCACCACACACAAGTCAGATATGAAAGGTCAGACCATGAACCTATTTAGCCAAGCTACCTGTCGAACAGCAGTCTGTTTGGGAGGAGCGAGAGTAAAGCAACACTGAACTCTGATAGCTTCCCTCAGCCAGCGTTTTAGGGACTTCCTCCCAGAAAGTATATCCAGAATGTACTCTTTACTATTCCACAATTCACTTTTGTCTTCTGCCATTTTGTCTAATCACATTTCAAACTAATTTGTGTTCAAGACATCCCATGACAAGGAAGTCTCAATATAATTATATACTAGTTAACAATGAACTCTCACAATATAATTACACATTACAGGAAAACATCCTTCAGCTACCACCTCAATACCTCCATAATGTACTACCCATAGTAGCATTCCCACCTCCAGTGTCATCCTGGCTGCAGAGACTTCCCCAGTGTTGTTTCTCAAAGAGTGCTCCCCTACTGAGCCACCCCTCTGACTTACTCTATTGCCTCTTAACTGCATGAAAAGCTGGGAGCAGATCCACACTGAACTACACCATACATTGCCTAGTTATGTTAATTGAACAGGAACAGTTTCACTGGGGTTTAGCCATTAAAAAAAAAATTATGATTTGCATACACAAATACATATCTCAACTGTCTTACTGTTCATGGCAGGATCCCAGGGCTACGTTTCGCCATTCCCAAGTAGTCCAGGTTAATTTTGACATCTAGAACAAGGTTCAGGAAGAGAAAAAAAAAAATTGTCACACACATTTGCACACTATTATTCACTGTAGATGCTATTTTAAAGAACTGCAGGGTACAGCATCTCCAACAGAGTTAACCATTGGCTTCTGCAGCTCTTTGAGCTCTATCTCCACTATGAGTGGAAAATTGGATAGCCCCACTTCTTGCCTGGAGGAAAAGTTCACATCACTCACTACAAATTTCTGGCATCCTACTCTTTTCCATGTATACAGAGTATTTCATATACAATTCTGCAAGACCACAGCTTTAAATAAAAAACAGTTTAAACAAGAGCATGGAAGAAAAAAAAGCCAAAGGTAATTTTTGCTTTTTGAACTAGTCAGTCTCTCTGTATATCTCAGAAGCAGAGCCACCATTTCATGTAAATCACTACATGCATGCAAGTCACAGGGAGTACAGAAATCCTAACAGAAGTAGTACTTTGCACGATGATACTAAGCTAAGCATGCTTTTCATAAATTCACCCCACAGTTGTTATCATAGCAGGAAACTATCTGACTGGGATTGCAGAAAGAACACCAGTCACTGAGTTGAAATAGCACAAAGTCACAGTGAAAGGTTTCACAGCCATTTGGAAGTCATCTTGCTGGCCGGAATGAACAACTGGAGAGCAGGAGCTGGGAAGAGACCCTGCTTTCCTTTTTAATGCTGAAAAGATAGCATGTCCAATTGGAAAGGAAAAAAGTAGCCAGTTACCCCAAAACACAAAGAGCAACTAGCAGTATTGTCATTTTCAATGGCAGTTGTTTTTTTTATCCATGCTAACATAAAGCAGAGCAAGGAAATGCTGGCAACCATGTTTCCAGTTTTGCTTCCTCTACATTTCCTCTCAGAAAATAAAGAATTGAAACGTTATCCTTGGCAACTTGTATTCTCACACTTAGCACCAAAAAGTGAGGGTCACTTCTACAATTCAATGAACAAACATTTTTTTTCAACTACATGTCTTTGCCAACCTGAAGTTATTCAATCCCGTCAAAGCAATAAAACAATACTAACAACAATATCACACAGGAAACCGCAAGCTAACCAGCAGCAACAGATAAGAAGAGCTATGGGACGGTCAAACTTCTTAACCAAAACAAAGGAGCTACCTCAAAATTAGAGAGGCTATTGCAATCTTATTTCATGAAGCTTTCTTCCTTTGGATACTCCTCCTTAAAATGCATCAAACTATTTTGCCTTTTATAGAGGCACATCTATGCATGGCAGCCACCAGAAAGAACCATGTTCCAGAACTAAAATATTAATGGGTCAGGAATGACAAACACAGCTCATCAGGAAACCTCTTACGCAGGTCATTTTGAAGAAAGACAGAAAGACAAGAAGTTAGAAAGTATTTTGTGGTGGCAAGAAGCCCTCTAAAACTGGGTGTGAGACACCATCCCCTATCAGAACATTTTCCATAACCTGCGTCTCTGCAAAGCCGTGTCAGGCTGCTCCAGTGACACACAAGCCTTACAGTGAAGGGCCTCTTATATAAAAGACTCTCAGTAATGAAAATCTTGAACAATGTCAGACTTGTTAGACACATCTGGGATAGCAGTGAAACAATAAAGTCAATACAAAGAGTGGTTTTTCCTCCAACTCACTCACTTTTTCTCCTCCTCCCATTTCTTTTTCCATCATTATTTATTCTTGACTCCATGTTCGGGACTGTAAAGTGTTGCCATGCAACCTCTTATCTTGCACATTCTCATTTTCTGGCCCAACTCCCTCCTACCATTAATTTTACTAATGTATAAACAGTAATGGGAGCTGGGTATAACCATAGTGTGGACCTTCACAGGGAAGGACACACACAGTGTGGACACACACAGGGAAGACAGGACACTTGCACAGCAACACAGCAAACCCACCCCACGTCCCATGGTACCCACCAGCCTGGCAGCACTGTCAGAAGAGGGCTGGCACTACTGCCACCCCCTGCAGCCCCATGCAGCTTGTCTAAATTTAACCACTTCCTCTTTCACTCCACATCAGCAGATCACTACAGCCGAACCAGAAAATATACTTATTCTCCACGGAGATGATGAACTGGGATTCTCTTACTTCACCCACAATCACCACGCTATTTGCAGGGGAGAAGCCACCTGCCAAGCAGCCTTTCAGCTGGTGAACCTCTGCCCTGGGTTTGGATCTCCTCCTCTAGAAACAGCTGTGCTGGGGAAATGCTCAGCACCCTCAGCTGCTTGTCACTGCTCTCCACCAGAAGGCTACCAGCTGAGCTGCTCTTAAGTACCTTCTAACCTATTTAGAATCTAACCTGTTCAGGATCAGCCACTACAAAGAGTGATTATTTAGGCTGTGTAAACCACCTCAGCTTATTTTGGTTGGCATTCTGCAGAAAAGCTCACATAATTGTCTCAGCTGCCAGAGGTAAGGTTTACAGCCCCCTCACTGAAATATTTACTCCTACAAACTGGGAATCATGGCTAACAGCAAAACCAGACAAGAAACCCCTGCCAGCATCCCAAAAGAAACTAGGGCTCTTGCCACACTCATCACCAGCCAAGGAATGAATTTTAAGAGGTGGGCAAGTCTTGCTCAGCCGTTTCCAGGGAAGTAATTTCCCCTAGCTCTCAGAGAAGATATAAATCGCAGGTACAGCCACGTGAACACCTGTAGTAATGTTGCATGCAAGCCTTTGCCCCCTACCAGCAAGAGATGCTGGTAAATTCTATCCAGTTGCCTTAGGGCTACAAGTTTTGAAAGAGAAAAATGCTACCACCACAGGCTAAAGTTAGACTACATGCTTACTAAGATCTTGCCTACGATGTTAACTGTTTTGGTACTCTGCTGTACTCACTCCACCCACCACCACACAGAAACCCCACAAAAATAACAGGTGAAAGACAGACCACAGCAGCATAACAAGTTTTAGGAACAGAAACTGCCTTTTTTTGGTCTGCGCATGTGAAGCACTATCACACCAAGGTCTTGGTCCATCACCGTGGCTCCTAAATAGTACTATCAATTTTACAGGGAAAAAAATTTAAGAAGATAGACTAGATAGGATAGTATTAACATAAATCAGATGTACTCATTAAAAGCTATGCAGTATAGTTTTCCATTAGTGATTAAAATTTTATTTTAGAAGTTAGGTATGAAATCCTGAAATTTAATATCAACCAAAAATAGCAAACTAGAAGTCCACAGAATCAGGTATATAGATCAGCAAGACCATTTTATTAATAAAGAAAAAAAATAAGGAATTGTTGTAGAAAAAATAAACACCTCTGGGTCTCTTATCTTCCTGCTAAAAGGAGATGTTACTGGAGTTGTATCACGGTCCATCTAGAGCCTCACTGCAAACTCCTCCATATATTCAACCGTACATTAAGATAAGCTACTAAATCATTCCCAAAAAAGATTAGCCTACTTGCAAAGACACAAGCCAGGCTTCCTCATACTAAGCAAAACCATCGACATCACTACGGTAACTGGTTTAGCTAATGACATTTCCACCAACGCCAAGACAGCTGATAACGTGATCAGCTCATCCACTGCACTCCTTTAAATAACAAAACTCCCTGTTTGGACATGAAGGACAAAATGCTCAGACTCGGGGCAAAGCTACAGTACCAAGTCTCACATGGATTACAAAACTTCCCACATTAGCCCTTCTGCCGTTAAAGACGTCTGTTTTATACTGCCCAAGTCTAATCAAGAACAGAGACAGTGAATGCTTACTCATTTGCCCGCTCCTCTGTGACAAATGTGAGCAGCCACAAGAGACTGGTCTGATTTGCATAGCCACTGCGGGACAATGCAAGGCAGCACAAGCAATCTAGTAAATTCAGATTCAATTTTGCTGAATGATCTAGATTTATCCTTTGATTCTTTTGTAGCTCAAGTGTTTAATTCATGATTTCCAGCTTGAAGGTGTAAGCTTGCAAAGTCTTTAGTTTATATAAAATATATCTCATAGAGCATATACTCTGATGAAAATACTTTAATTCCACTGTACAAAAATAAGCTTAGAACAGCAAACACAAGAGCCCAGCTTAAATTTCTAGATATAACAACATACTGTTCAATTACAAATTCAACGTTAAAGAGAACAAAACTGTTTACATTCTGCTCCTGTTAAAAGCTTACAGCATAAACAGGCAATAAAATACAGTTGTTAAAAAGTTACAGCAACACAACCACATATGTATTTTGTAATCTCTAGTCGCTACTACGGAAAGTTTCTGACTAGCAGTGAGCAGAAAGATGATCAGAGAGGAGGCAGCAGGGATAAACTATAAATTCAAGTCTTCTACAACTCTGGCCCACGTGGCAGATAATCAACTTCTAAAAAAATACATATACAGAATACATGCCAACGTCTGTAGGATTCTAGTGCCACTCACGGCTTTCTTTAAATAACGGATGTGCTACTCACTTCCTCTGTTCTATTCAAAATCTGTGGGCAGCCATGAACTTGCCCAGAACCGTGACTCTTTCGTAACACCGAAGCTACTTGAGAGTCAGGCACTGAGAAGCCAAACTTAACAAGGCAGAAGAGAAACCCATTTCTCCCTCTCAGCTTCCTTCAGGAGCCAGGTAACATCTGTGAGCAGGATGCAGGGCCACTGTTTTGATTTTGCCCGAGTCAAGACAAAAGCTTTCCCCCTTCCTTACCGTAGTGCAGAATCCATGCTTCCATGTAAAGATTTTACTGAAAGAATGAATTTATGTGAATCATTCAGCTCCTACACAGGTGGAAAGCTAGCTGGAGAACAGCAATCCCAGGAACATCTCTTTACGAGCATCTGGAAAGATGAGTAGTTTGCAGTGGGAGCACTGCCTGGGTCCTGCAGCACTGAGTTTGATGCTCCATCCCCAGCATCTGCTGGGAAAAGCAGTCCTGCTTCCCCCCGACTCACCTCCAGCCACAGCATTCCTGCCTCTACCTGTGAGAGCAATAGCAAGGTGTAGCCACAGGCTGAGTTAACAAACTGATAAAAACATTACTGAGTGGGTTAGTTTCCCATGAGATAAAGAGCATGAAAGAAATCACCCTGCAATCACACAAGCACTAGCTCTGCCAAGGGAGCTGCAGCAGGAGACTGGGACCAAGGCAGGACCACCCAGAGATGCATCAGCTGAGGTACCTGCAGCACCTAACTGCCTCCAAAGCCTCTAGCATCAGCTTTTGCCCTCCAACTGTGAATCTTCTGGTTAATTTTCAATCCATAACGGGTTTATGAAAAAGTTTAAAATTTAAAAGAAATGTTTCACATTTCTTACTGAAATATTTAAATATGCAGAAAATATACTACAATGTATAACAGATAGGGCTTCACCTTCAGAGAACTGGGTTTTGTGCCAGTACAGTAAAAACCTGCTGGATATTTCAGATCATCATCTTAACATACCATTGGATATTTCACATTAGCATTATCAGATAAGGTCAGTTATTCAAAAGAATCACAGTTCCCACGATGCTAAATGAAATGCACAGGGAACACATTCAACCGGAAACTAGAACAGACCACTCACGCAGATATACCAAAAAAAAAACCAAGAAAAAGGAAATGGATTGAAATGCCTGTGTTTATCCTTGCTTTCGTGGACCTACAGGGTTCTCTTTAGTATTTAATCAATATCAGTCATACACCACAAAAATTCTACTTTATTTTTTTCATGACATGGAATCTCACCTTCCTCCTAACAACAGTTTGCGCTTGACCAGATGGAGGTGTAATCAAGCTCATTTACAACGTACCATGGTTTTCATCTGTCATGTTGCTAAATCCTGAAGTGCAACTTTTGAATGACAGAGACTGATAAAATTGGCCCTCTCGGTTAATTTTTCTCACCAAGAATAAAGGAACAAAATGCTTCCCTGCAAAGACAGAAATTTACATTCACAATGGACTAACACACTGAGATGCTGAGCACTGCAATACCAGTTAAAACATTTACTTTTTAAGTCCTCAGAGCTAGGACAGGCATTCAAATCATCCCAAATCTGGTTTTAACCACCTGACTTGTGCCACACATTCCCACATGCTTTGTGCTGACTATTTTTCTTCTAGCAAGGTGGAACAGCTTAGACAGAACCTCCGTCCTAAAGAAGCTTATACCTCCCACCTTCAGGCAAATAAAGAGACTTCTGAGAGGCGGGACAAACAAGTAGGTATACCAGTATGCAGGAGCCAAAGGAAGGTGTCTAACATCATGGGTAACCTGACGTTACCTGCCAGTCCTGCTGGTTTGACTACTGACAGCCAGTTCTGCTGCTGGTCCCATCCACACCTGCACAAAAAAAACCATCCACAGTTTTGCCCTGTCGATGGCCTTCCATATGCACCACTGTCCGGGCACCCCTCTGGAGCATGGTCCCTCAGAAATGAACAGTAGAACACATAATGCGACAGTTCAGTAGGCATGGGGCACTTGGTAAGATTTATGCCTTTTAATATGGAAATGGAAAAAGGTTTTAAGTTTTCCACAAAATTTGAGCAACTACAAGTCAGGGGGAAAGCTCCGAGAACTTCTTTGAAAGCAAAACTTCCGTTCACAACCTATTTTAATTTCTACTTTCACCTGCACATAAGCTTTCTCATATTTTAAATATTTCATATCAAAGAAATCAAGCAGAATAGTTTTTAAAATGGAGAGTGTGTTGCCATTGCCAAACAAATCCACACATTTCACAACGACAGAACACATCACCAAGCAGCTGCATCAGTCACAAAGAAGTTAAAACAAAAGCCCCAAGAAATCATATGACCAGTGTCATTAGTATTTACAACAAAGCACTGTTTCCACAAAAGGAAACAAAATGACATATTTCCCACAGCAAGTTTAAAGCAAAAACACTGACAACACAAATCAGCAGCTGGTGCATCCTTCAAAAAATTAGTACACCTGATTCACTTAAAAACAGCTTCTCAGAATATGCATGGAAGATATCAAATTCACTACAGGACACTGAACATGGGAAATTTTTTACATTTTCTTACTGTTAGTCTTCCAAAACACAGAGGCCATTTAAAGGAATCAGAATAAAATTTTGTCCCAGACTGCAAGCTCCTCTTGGCTTCAAACAGAAGATATCTTCAAGAAATCCACTTCTGAAACACTCCTGTCACCCATACCAAGCCACACATTGCAGTTCCCTCTGTCTCCCATCTCAAGTCACTTACGGCTTAGTTCCCTTGTCACATCCTTTTGACAAAGGATACAGGCTATCCGCACTACATGGCAAAGACATGCCTTCACCCCAGAACACTTACTACTGTGTAAAGCCCTTGGAGACAGTTTTATGAAAATAATTCAGATGAAACCGGCAAATTTGTCAATTACCCTGACTGCCCACTGAAAGCATGCCTTTTCTTCCAGAGACTACTACCTAACATTGCTTAATTACTTCCTAGTTTTTCGAAGACACTTTGGTTAGGAATAGCAAACATACTAAGAAAAGTTTCTTCCACGTGAGTATTTTTAATTTATTCATAAAGCTCTAATCTCCCAATTTTAAGAAACCTGCTGCATCACAAATAGTTAAAAAGAAAACCATAAAAATGTTTCCATCCAGTATTCTGACAATGCAATGCAGCTGTGAGAATTAAAAAAAGCTGAAAGTAGACAACCTTGAAAGGAAAGCAGAACATATGTTGCCCCATCTATTTAAGCTTTTACCTCCCACTCACACTGACACCCATACACACTATGCCAGATCTGTGATAAAGACATCTATCCCTGTGAACCTAGCCCGAGGCCACGGAAGTCAACTTTCATAAGCCATTAAAAGTCATCAGAAAAGTTCTGTACTATTGATACAGTGCAACAGCCAAACACTGAATACTCTCTGAGGCTGCCAGCTCTCAAAACAAATGCTTCACACTTGTTCAATTTTTGCTGTAGTGCAGTTTCTCAGGAAGTTTTGCCAGGACAGATATATCAACTAAAAGAGTAACGAAAAAAAAGACACATACTAAGCATCACAGCTATTTCAGCAATATAACAACTACAGAAAAGCAGAGCATTTTTGACAGCTCTGCTTGTGGTGTTTGTGGAGGTGATACAGTAGTGCTAGCAGAAACACTCCTAGCAGAACGCACCGCAAATTCATTTGGAGTCTCTACCAACATGATTCTTTGTAGTGTGAACTAATTACCCCTTTCTAATAGCTGGACCACATTAGGAACATGTAGCCCTTGAGGTAACAACATTGGAACTTTCAACTCTGACAGCAGAGGTTATCCCTTTAGACCCAGACATCCTGAGCTTGAATGCCACTGTCACAGAAACATATACAAGTATCACATTACACTGAGATACACTTAACATGAGATAGTTTATTGATTTTTTTTTAAAGGAACACCAACATTTTTCTCAGCTTGTTGCAAAACAAAAGGAAAAAAACCCACATTTAAGGTTACTAGAATTCAAGGGGGGAAAAGCAAGACCTATACTCAATCCTACTGTGCTTCCAGACAGTTCACACACCAGCACAAGAGCCCTTTCTGCAGCAGCTACTTTTCACTTCCCCTCTGAGCCCCCTTAGAGCTTTTCGAAGGATTCATCATCCATCTCTCACACTGCCTCTGTAGCAAGATCAGCTGAACATACTGCCTTCTCTGCTTCACCCTGCTCAGCCCTGCTCTGAGCAAGCCAAATCCTCACAGGCTGTTTGAGATTATTCCAGTGCTCACCATTTCCCCACAGGCATGCTCTGCTGTCCCTTGGGGGATGGCACGGCAAACTGATCAGGGAGTCTGTGCTCAACTCTCTTTTCTGGCTGGGTAAGTTTGCTGATCTGCTTCATGCCTGGCATCACCAGAAGTTGTGCCCGTGAAACCACAAGCTGCAGAATTCCCCAAGCCACCATTACTGCTACAGATCAGGTACAACTGAACTACGGCCTCAGATGACTTGCAGTCTAGTGAATCTTTTACAGAAGAGCACAAGAAACTCTTCAGAATTAAAAAAAAAAAATGCTGGCTGGGGCAAAGTCACTTTAATTCATTTCTGACACCTGGTGTCAAGCCAAGGCTCACTAGAAACAGTCTTGCTTCTTTGAAGCAGAGCAGCATGCTAATTTGTCCTGGCAGCACACTACAATTTTTTCAACTTCAGAAGTGAAGGAAAATGTTTAGAAGCACAATTCTGAAAATCACAGATTCAAAGAGATCACAAGAAGTGCATTCAGGCTAGTATTTAATCCTAGTTACTACACAAACTTTTTTTACTATCAACACTGCAGCGTATTCTAGTATTAAATGGGATTGCAGAACAGGCTTTACCATGAAACCAGAGAAGTGGGGAGAGTACCCTGAAGGTTCTTCATTAGCATTATCTCTATGTGTAGCTCACTGCGGAAAGAATAAGGAAGACTCCTATGTGGCATCCTGTTCCAATGTATGAGCCATATTTAAATGGAGGAGGGAGACAGTTTTGATGCAGACTTCACAGCAGGTCCAAGTCAGCATCAGCTTCATTAACACTCAGATGATCCAAGCTAAAGAGCCCTTTGCCACACAAAACTGAAGATGTGCACCTTGCATCTCCTGAATTATACAAAGGACCCGAGCCAACACTCCAAGGGCTCTCAAGTTAATATCGCACTTTTCACATGGAGGCAAAAAGTCCTGAACAGTTCCTAGGAAAAACAGAGCTTGGCCTAAATTTTATGCAAACAGGGAGAAGAGGAAACTGGCAAGTTAATTACAACCTACAGTTACATCCCCATCTCTAATGGCTGCAACTGAGAATTAACCCCCAAAACTCCCGCCTGCACGCAGACCTCAACCGGCCTATTTAAAGCCCCGGGAACAATAAGCCCTGATGAGCAGAAAGGGTCGGGGGAAGGAATAAAACGATTACAATGACTGCCAGACAATGCCTGGGAAAGGAGAGCTCAAG
Organism: Syrrhaptes paradoxus; assembly: GCA_013400615.1. Lineage (NCBI taxonomy): Eukaryota > Metazoa > Chordata > Aves > Pterocliformes > Pteroclidae > Syrrhaptes > Syrrhaptes paradoxus. Next base: position 51,661 of record VZTO01002840.1, on the reverse strand, counting down.
ACACTGTTCCAGCGAGGCACAAAGCCCACAGCCCGGTCCCGAAGCACACCGCCAGCCGCGACCCCCAGCCGGGTCAGCCCCGCTTTGTTCCTGCCATTCCCACCCAGGACCCCGTCCTGCGACACCCCTGCGCCCGCCCTCACCCCNCCCTGCGCCCCGTCCTCAGGGCAGCCCCCCCGGCGGAAAAGCAGCCCCCTCCCCGCCGCTCACGGAGGCCGGCTCCGCTCCCCCCTCCCCCGGCCGGCCCATGGACCCCGGCCGCACAGGCCCCGCCGGGACCCCGAGCGGAGCAGAGCTGGAGAACGACCCCCTGCCCCCCTCTCACCTGCGGGCCGCGGCTGCCCGCCCGGCGCCGGCCGCGGGCCCCGCTCCGGACCGCTCCCAAACTCCCGAGCGCGTCCCGGGAGCGCGGCCCCTC
>VZTO01002840.1:0-51139 GCA_013400615.1 Syrrhaptes paradoxus | reverse complement strand
TGCGCACGCGCGCAAGGGCAGAGGCGGGAGCGGGGGGCAAACCGCGGCAGGCGGGGCTAGAGGAGGGGGCGGGTCTGGGGGCGGGGCTGTGGGGGGAAAGGGGAGGGGTTTGGTGAAGGGGCGTGGTTTGAGTGCTTGCGGAGTGGTGGGGGAACGAGATGGATGGGTGAACGGACGGATGGATGGATGGACAGATGGATGGATGGACAGATGGATGGACGGATGGACGCAAGGATGGATGGATGGATGGATGGACAGATGGATGGATGGACAGATGGATGGACGGATGGACACAAGGATGGACGGATGGATGGATGGACAGATGGATGGACGGATGGATGCAAGGATGGATGGATGGACAGATGGATGGATGGATGGGTGGATGGATGATGGGTGGATGGATAGACAGAGGATGGATGGACGGATGGATGGATGGGTGGATGGATGGACAGGTGGACGAGCAGGCTGGGGTGCACAGGTGCACAGGGGCAGGAGCTCTGCCAGCAGGGGCTGTCTCCAGGAGCTCAGTGCATCAGGAGAGCTGCTGGAGGAACAGGGAAGACAGCAAGAAGCAGCAACAGCCCTTGGTATCTTAGCAAATGCAAGTGAAAGACGTACAAAAGCATCTCCTTGTATTCTCCAGGAATTAATTTGGGACCAACATCATTACCAAGTGAAAGGCCAGCCCCAAGCTGCTCTCCTGACCATAGTGTTTGCTACGGGAAAGCTAAGAATTGCTTCGTCTGCTCCTGTAATGCTGCAGGATGGTAACCCTGAAGTTTCTTCACAGTCCTTCTCTCTTTCATGTGGCTGCAGCTCTGATTTGGGAACTGTTGTTCTGCCATTCTGCCTATATTGTTTCCTGTAAACATACCTTTAATTACTGAACCCCCAACACTCAGCACATTTTTGACTGTAGGTAGTCTTAGGGCAAAGAATGCCTCGGTTAAGCCCAGTCAACCCTAATGAAGCTATAGGAATTCCAGCAATGCAATTCAGGACAGAACTTGATGTAAAGCTAATTATTAAGCCATAGGTAATGTTCCAGCCAAGACTGCAACCACCTCCTCATAGCAGCTCTGTAACTTCTTCTTGGTAAATGGCCTTGGCTTGAAAGATGCCAGATTCAACACAAAAGGAAAAGTTAAGCAAAATTTGAGACCAATCTATGCCATTTGAGAGTTGCATATCTCCAGCACTGCTACTTGTAAAGCTGTCTTTTATGTGGAAATTTTTGAAATTGGCTTATCAAAGGCAATGCATCATCCACCTCAGAGCAAAAGAGATTCTGGTTAAGTAACACTCCAACAGATTTTGCTATGGGCAGTTTCGTGTTCACTTCTGTTCTCTTCACATCATTAACAGCAGCTGAAGCAGATTCAGGCACAGAGAACCAACTCATCACCACACTCAAGCTGACAAGAAATTCAGTATCTTATTTGCAGAAGAAAGCATCTTTTGTGTATATTTTTCGTGTATATTTTTCCTGCTTCCATCCTTGAAAATGTGGGGTTGGCTCCCAGCCAGGGGTAAACCCATCACAATGACCCTGTGCCAATCTCAACTTATCGTTACAAAACTTTGGGAGGAACGCATCTCCACTGAGAAGAGACATGGACATAGCAACAGGCTGGATATTTCACAAATGTTCCCAAACAGATTAACTCAAGTCTTGGAATGTGCTCACTCACAATGTTTTACAAAAAGCACATTGTAATAGTGAGTTCTTCACCTTTTTCCCTTAGACAGAAAATGAAATTTGCCATTTAAATAGACTGTCGCTATAAAATACATGCCCCTCTAGATGCATTGCTCTTGCAGCTCTTTTTACTCTTGAGGCGAGATAAAGTCCTTAATGCACATTTAGCATGGGCTTTTGTCCAAGCTTCAAAGCGATCCCACACTTCTAACCACACAGAAACTTTCTGACCCTCTTTGCTTACTTACACAGCAGAAGGCGGGTTTTTTACAGCCCAGGTTCCATCTCATTTCACAGCTGAATAGATCCACTTCTTCTGCTAAGGAGTTGGCAAACGAAGCAAGTGCTAACAGTGCTCCAGTGCCATCCTAATGATTCCACCTTGGAAACCAGGCAAGCTTTCCTAGGCTTTGTCTGGTGGCTCTCAGCACCAAAACCCGCCTCTGGCAGCCCTCAGGGTAGGGGCAGAGTTAGAAAACTCTGTTCAGCTGACCTGTGCTTTGTCAGTAAGGATTTCTTATTGAAAATATGTGTACTAGGGTTGCTCAAATGTTATTTTGGTGTTAATAAAATTGTTCTAAGCATACTTTTCTATGAGGCTTTGATGTCTCTTCAAGAAATCCACCTTAAATTTGCTGTAGCCTCTCTGTCAGGCATGTCAAAGTATAAACATGATATAAGACAAACTTACAAAATTACTAATATGAAGCAATTTACAAGGCAAGTTCTTCATACATAACTTTACCACAAGACTGTAATCACAAACATTTATTGTTAAAGTCTGCTTATAGTATAGTTCCTTTCAAAACATCATTCTAAGTATTTATACCCACAGATCTGATATTTGATAACTGCACTGAACACAATTTTCTGTGGCAATATATGTTTTCAGCATCTAACAGCAGTATGAAGAATGAACAAAATTACCACTTCAGGCAGAGCATGTTTATATGCACCTTGCAATAATTTTGAATTGATATTGCAGATTATATAGAGAGAACAATATCCACTAAGCAACAGTATTTCCAGTTCAGAAATTTTACAACTTGATTTTACCTAAAAAGAAACAACACATACCCACCACCACCTGAGTTAGAAACTCTGAACATTTGCCACAAATTGTAAGAGAATCTATTACAAAGCCAAATGTAGAACTTGGGTAGCAGAGGAACTAAGCTCAATTAAGCTTCAATTGCTTGTGACGAGGTAGATTAACTATTTGCAGTTCTGCAGATAGTCACTGGTGAACTTAGTGAGGAGATGCAGTGGGAGAACCCACACACAGGTACCTACAGCAGCATTTCTCCAGCTGTTTCGACTTGCACCACCTGCCAAAGTGAACTGTACCATCCATGACCTCTTCTCCAAGCACAATACTGCAGATGGAGATACATCTACCGGGTTCCAGCTCTTGAAACGAGCTCATGTGCTGCATGAGCACTTTTTATTTCCTCTCGCCTTTTGCATGCCACGGTTTAGAAAACAGTTACTTTCAGGTTTTATACTTTCTCTATACTGAAAGTGTTCTGTGTCGGACAGATCTGCATATTCATGCCACAATAACATTCTCACGAAATTCAAATAATTCTAAAATGAGAGGTTAGGTACATATTTGTCAAACAGTAAACACGGAAAATATTTTGTGATAAAAAATCATTCATTTTAAGTATTTTTAAAGCCCTTGACTTTCCCCCTCATCCCCAGCTACAGGCAGCTTGATTCCAACCATACACAGTGAGTTTCCAAAGTTCACTGACTACTCTGGACCCTGCTAATGCACAAAAAATCTTTGGGAGCTGGTTTTTCCAAGTCATTTTATTAACCTGGAGTAAAAAGTAACATCTGCTGAGTGCAGACAGCCAGTTCGCGCCTGTTCCCTCAGCCTGGCATCCCATCCCAAAGGCTGGGATGTGCAGATGGAAGCTGCTCGGCAGTCGACCATCTGGAGTGGCTCCGTGAGTATTACTCCAACCTCCGAGAGGGGGAAAAGGGATTTGAGCAGCAATAAATCATGTTTGCTGAGGCTGGTGAAGCCTCATAAAAAATATTTCCAGAGCAGAGTGCACCTACATCCCATTCTTGCTCTTTTTCCCATGGTGTGAATTGGAAATTTCCCCAAGGAGGTTACTGGAATAAAAATCCCTAGAGGGAGGTTCACTGTCCCAGCAGTGCTCTGCCGCGTTGTCCTACACCATCTCTGCTTCCAGCAGCCCAGGAGGCACCAGCCACCTTCCAGGAGCACCAGCAAGGGAAGCCTCTCCCATTTCCCAAACATTTCCTGCAAGGAAAGACAGTCTCACAGCCTCTCTGTCTGCCCAGAGCCCACAATGGAAAATGGAAATGGCAGCTTCCAGCCTCACACTTTAGGGCAGAGGAATAGGTGTTAGCTTCCTCACCACCCCAGCGCTAGTAGGATCAGAGCCAGCTGAAGCTCACCAAGCCACTGCCCTGCCTGCCTGGGCAGCTGCAGGCAGCCCTCAAAAGAAAATGACACTAAAACATATATTAAAATTTCATGAAAAAGACACTTGAAATCCTTCTCCTTGCAGAGTCAGTGCCTTTACATTACAAAACTAACAGATATCAGAGTTTTTCCTTGCTTAGAAGAGGAAATAACTGCCTGGTATGTGCTGGCACACATGAGCATTTTAAATTACAATTATGATACAGAAACCCTGCGTATGCAAGCCTTGGTTTTCAATGTTTTTCACCATCCACGAATATAAAAATGAGTGTAAAGCACCAACCTAGCAACTAACTTTTGTTGATACCATTTTGAATGTCTCATCTCTCTTTGCCTTCCATACAGTCTCTCACCATGGAAATGGAAATGATAATTATTGGGACAGCACAGAATTACAGGCTGTTTTGACAGCCTGTCCCTGTCTTCCAGGCAAAAACACAGCAGAACAGGGAAGAAATCAGCATAAGCATCACTGCTATTCCCAGAGAAACATTTCCAATGTAAATGGAGCATCTCACTGGAGAGACACAGTCAAAATATTAAAATATGTAGGAAGGGGGAATTATTTTGGCCACTGAGCATTAAAATTCATCATGTGTGAGGAAAAAAAGCAAAAAGCCTTCAGTGTACAATTGATCCAAACCTTAGGAATTCAGGAAGATAAATGAAATGTGAAAGGAATAGAAGGAAACCAGAGAAGACTACTGCAGGGAGTACAGTCTGTAACTAACATCCAGGCAGAAAGGAGGCCATCCGGTGCAGGCGGAGGATTAAGTGCCTCAGGAACTTGGAGTGGTTGCAAAATTTTACATAGCAGCTACAAAGATAGTGTCTGACCTAAATACACCACTTACATCCTTACATTGTCCTGTGCTACAATAACCTCTATAGTTTGAGAACATGAAGGACTCAAATATAAGTAACACTGATATTTTAACCCTATTTTTTAAACTCAGGAATGATAAGATTTCTAATTATTTTATTCCTTTTAAGAAACATCAGTAGATCTTACCGGCTCTATCCTGCTGGCTTTTTACAAATGGGTGAAGTGAGGACCAGACACGCCACTGCTCCCTTTCATGGCCAGGGATCCATTGCCCAGGGTACAAGGTATCATGATGGACACACAAAATATTCTATCCACTTTGTCTTGCAAATTCTTGTATGATTGCAACATTTACATTTGTGACAAGGACTTCCTCATCTTCAGTTAACTAAATTGTTTTGGAAGCCTTCCTTGGGCACCTAAGCACAGACAATAACAAGCCTTTACCAACTGCAGTCTGCCAGTCCCAGCCTGAAGTCTTCCCTTACCTCAAAGGATTTAACTCAAAGAAAATAAATCGCAGTGGAACTTGTCATTTCCTCTAAACTCATTCTGAAGTTTATAGTGTTTTTCCTCCAGCTAATCACAATGAAGCAGAATTTTAGATTTGGAAGAATAGCTATTTTTAAAATAGATTTCTTTATGCTATAAAATATTATAGTAAAATATCACCATCAAACGACCAGTGAGTGCTTTTGCTTAGTGGTGGCAAAGCCATTTGGGGAGCTGGGGAAAGCCACAGGTGGTACCTGAGAACTTGGTGCAGGACCCGGTCAAGACATTTCTTTGGTAACTCAGGTGTTCTTCCACAACAGCCTTCATTGTAAATCACACAGGAACTTGCTTGTAAAGTCTTTCCTTGCTTGATCTCTTTGAGATATATATTTAAAAACTTGATTTTTGAGTTGCACTATTTCTCTACATTGTTCTTTTTCTTATTTCTTATACACATTTTGAGATAGTCCAGAGAGGGGTGTGAATTTGAAGTTTGTGTAATGAGATTTTCAGAAAGCCCAAAGTCTCAGCTATCTGATTTTTCTAAGCCAGCTTTTTATCTTTACCATCTCTTTTCCAAGGTTTGTCTTTTTTCTAGCTTTACTATCTCGAAAAAAAGTAGCGAAATGTAATTCCTTTCACTGTTAGGCAGTAACTGATGTAGTGCAAGCAAGGAAATGCTTCCAACAAATGTCAGAGGAAAAAGGCAAAATACAATACTTAGCTTCAACTCCACACATTTCCAAAATGCACTACAATATGGCTTTTAATATCACTCCCATCAATCTCTCTTTTTTTCAAAATGTCTATACAGCAGGATGTACCAGCACTGGGCTTTGATGTGCTAGCATGGGGATGCTTTATGATTCATGGAATAATTACATTCCCGTTTACCATAAACAAGTTCCAACAGCCAACAGAGAGGCTGGGTTAATCAATGTCTTCTGCAAGTCCTCACTGTTCTTCTAGTCTGGGCAGTAACTGCAACAACACTTTTTGCACAGGATTACTAGTCACAGCAGACAACTACTTCCACCTCTGCAGACTGCATGTTCTCCAGGCTAAACAATTCATCATTGCACACTCACGTGCTTTTGTTCCCCGCTGGCAAATGGTACTAACTCCTCTAGTACAACTGCAGGTCGGCTTTAAGAACATGACAGGAATTTAAAAAAAAAAAAAATTCAAACTTCAATCAAATCACTTTGGTTTTAACTCCTAAAACTGGTGATATGGGTCTTTCTTATCACAAAGAGGAAGCAGGGAGCTCAGTGCTTGTCACCCAGCCAGGAATGCGGCAGAATAAAGATCACTTTCATCTTCCTTCCCCTTCCCACAGGTGGGGATGGACAGGGAACAAGTGCCAGCAGAGGAAACTGCTCCAGCCAACACAGTTCAACCAGGATGCAGGAAAAGCAGCCTGTGCCAGATGGAGGGTTTATGAACCTAGTTCCCCCTGGAGCAATAGGGAGAGCAGTGGCTTTTGATGAGGCAATAGATGTGCTCTTTTGCTCAAGGCACATGGCATAATCCATCTGATAGCTTGGTACCTGGGAACTTCTTTCCCTACAGAAGAAAGCAATGCACCTCTGCTTCCTTATAGTTAGCACCAAGAATAGAAAATTTGGAAGTCTAACAACCCCTGTATGTCTTAATAAATTATCATTTATCATTACAATATCAAAACAAGATACAAACTTCTTCCATGTATTACTTTTACTACCACAAGAAAAGTATTGAAAGCCAGATTTTGCTTGCCTTTTGCAAACACTCATGTTGATCTCTGGAGCTCTGCTCATGTGAAAGTCATAAGATCTGACCAAACCTGGTTGTGACACAACCTAGCTCCATCCTGGCAGAAGAGCTACTGCTTACCTCCCCTAACATCACAAAAGCAGGGCAAGCAACTGTATAGTCCTGTTCTGCAGAACGTAAGCTGCTAAGTGGGCTTTCTGCAGCATTCAATAGCTCTTACACATAAACAATCCATCTTTAGATTCACTCACAATTAAAGATCACAATAAATATAAAAAAAATATTGATTGCTGTCAGGAAATACATTAGCAAATCTGTCTCCAAGCAAAAACAGCTCAATGGTTCCAAGTGGAGCAAATTTAATAACTGTCAGTGATGTGGAAGTACTCCATTCATCAGCTGAGCTCACCCACCAGTAAAGCAGATTAGTACCCTCTGAGCTACTCTTAAACTTGTTCAGGGGAACAATGTGGGACTATCGAGTGGACATTTCCAAAATTAATGCTACAAAATGAAGTTTCAAGTTGCCACAGAATAAAATGTAGTCCCTCATCATGATATTCCCGAAAGCAAGGGAACACATGTCAAATTCATACTCTCTTGCCTTGTGGCAGATTTAGGCACATCTTCCAAGGCTAAACAGCACTGCGGGACCAACAGTGTTTATTTGCTAAGTTATTTCTTCAGAGATAAAAAAATCATTGTGAAATGGGCATGCACCACTGAGATACTGCAGTGTACACAGTATCAGCAGCATCTTATGAAACCAGCCATCCTGTTACAGGGTATTTTACTGCAGAAGCTGTATGGGTATAAATCCTCAGTTTTTTGTTCTGACTGCACTAAAATTCCTTGCCCTTATCTTTCTGTCCAGCACAAGGAAGCCGTTCAGTCCAATAGCTTAGCAATGGTCAATGAAATCTTAATCACCAGCACCTGTAAAACCTTGCTTGTTTTGTTGCCAGCAGGGGGAATTATTATTTTAATTTTAGAATGTGATTCTCTGTGTTTTGGCAGAAGATCTCAGCAGCTTGCAATCCTGCCTTCAATGAGACAAAATGAATTAGCATAAAGCGAGGGTTGCAAATTACAGGTCATCAGTATTGGCAGGGAAATTATAGGTGCTTGGCAGCACAATAAATAGTAGAGATGAACCTGGCCAATTGCTTTCAAAACTCCTTATTTACTGCTGGCCACAGCTGCAGGGTTGTGATGGCTGTAAACATCGCTCCCGAGTAATGGGACAGGGATCACGCTGAAAGTCCCTCCATAGGGCAGAGAGGCAAACCCATACAAAAAAAAAGAGGAATGCAGCATTGAAAGTAGAATAAATATAGGATATCTGGGCTAGTGAAGCTGTACTTCATTTGGTTCAATACATCATTGAAAATAATTTCCATTAAACTACTCAGCAAGCATTTTCAAAATATCCTTGAAAGGCTCCTGGAGATAGTTGCAAGCGTCACATGAGCAAGCACAGCCTGTGCTCCTCTTTGTGCCATTAAAAAAGAAGCGCAGAAGCGAGCTCAGATTGTCTTTTCTCCAGCATTTTGTTGTCTGGGCTCTGTGACAGTTTTTTTTATGTGACAATTGGAGACCACACAGCTGGGAATTCTGGGGGCTCTATTTTCTTTCAGACATCCAGGATGTCAGTACCAAGGAGGGATCCTTAGGGACACTCTAATCCAGGTGGTCGGGCAGAGAGAGGGAAAGAAAATTATTTTTACATTTCCCTTCAGGAGCAGAGGTTGCAACGTGCTCAGTCCATGGGCTGTGCCTTGCAGGCAGCCCTGTGTAGTCCATGCTTAAGGATGCAGCTGAGAGTCCTTTGCTGTTGTATGGCTGAGCATGATCCCTTGACATCATGGGTGCCTTCCCAAGGATGCTGACCACCCTGCCGTGCTGGGGCGCATTGTACCACATCCATTTAACACCAAACCTCTGCCTCCCCTCCCCGCCTTGACACACTTGCCGCTATCCGGCAGAGGGGCTCCTGCTGTTCCTTTCTACCTACACGCCCTGGGCACATCAGCCATGGTCAGTTTTCTTTGTGTGCACAGATGTGCACCCAGGGGTCCCTGGGCTCTTCAGGAGGAAAAAAAGGCATTGAGGTACTTCCAGTGTTTTATTTTCATCAACAGACTTACCATTAAAAACACATTTCTGACAGCAGAAACTTTCACTGGTCCTGCCACATTACCAGCAAGGAAGCCTGAAAAGAGAAATTACTTTTCCTGCCTCACTGCATCCTTTATGCTTGCCCATGGTGTTGCTGATGCTCAGAAATGCAGGCAGGAGTCCTGGATGCTATCTGCTTTTTATTATGAAGCTCCTGAGGGGTGGTGAGGAATCACACTTTAATACATTGCATTTACATTTTAACTGAGTTGTGGCCTGCAGCTAAGTGGAAAGACATTAAAATCAAACTTCAGTGTTTCACTGTATTGTTGATGTTCCACCATTACTCTGAAATAATTGAACATCTCTCTCTCTATATATATATCTATATAGTTTCTTTCTTTGCCCGTGGCTCTGTGAGCCCCTGCCAGCAGCCTGGTACAACCTCCCAGGCAGGCCACAGAGACGTGGACCGCGTCCCACTGACATGCACCCAAGTCACTGCCTGATGCTGACAGTGATGGACCACACATATTTTCTATGCAAACCATATTTTAACGAGGACTGCTATAAGGACAAGGTTTTACAGATAATCCCTGAGTATAAAGAGGAACTCTGATAGCAGAGCCTGAATCTACAAGAAAGACACCTCTCTGAGGATGCTGTCGAAATGAACAGCAACCTCTAGGTGTGAGGTTTTAGGCACTTCAGCTCACTGCTTTTGTTTCAGAACAGAAGGGCCAAAAACATGCCTGTTTTTCTTCTAGCTAAAGAAGTCTAAGAAATCACCTCTCCCCCATCACTTCCCAGCTAAAATCTTCCACTGGTGTGCAGCCTCTGCTTAACCAGAGTGGGACAGAAATTGTCATTTTTCCAGGGGAAGGGGGCTGGCCAGCAACAAGGGACATGTGCCATCAGTCCTGCAGCAAAGTGTCGGCAGAAAAGCTTTTTCACATAGCCGCAGCCTTCCAGTCCCCTCCCAGTGCTGCAGATGGGAGACAGCCTCCAGGCTGGCACCTCTGATGAATCTGGGGAGCGTGGGCCACAGACAGATGCACATACACACTGTGGTTGCAGAAATCTCTTGCAGAAGTCAAACAAAACAAAACAAAATATATATATACTGAAAAGCAAAGTCAATAAATAGCACGACCACTTCAAAAAATATATGAGTCACTGTGCACTTCGTAGCTCCCCAAATCAATTGCTCTTTGAACATGATTCAGTGGTAGCTGCAAATTTATTTGGTTTGAATACATGTTGTCCCACTAAATTAATCCTACCTGGGTTTTGCAACACAACTCCATCCTAGTGCTGCAAAATACAAAGTAGGTGTTAGAAACAAAACGGTATTAGACACACTCATCCCCATGCCCAGAGTTTTTGGGCAATGCACCACCCCAGAGACAAGAGCAGAGGGGATGTCCAGTCCACAGAGCATCCCTGACAGCTTGCTGCTGCACTAGAGGTGCCAGCAGTGGTGACCGTGGTGGTCAGTGGAGGCTCTGCCACCCCCCAAGCAACAATTTAATATAATATCCCTCTGCTACAGCAACTGCACCCGCTCTGCTTCTTTTCTAGCCATGATTTAGTGCTCATCGCAAGTACTACTGTTCCCAGTTACTCTACATGTAGATTGAATGTGGAAAATGTGCAGAGGTGGGTTGTAAAAGTTGCTGGTTTAGCTGGAACTCAACAAAGGAACAAGAAAAACCACAATCAGAAACATAGAGCAGCTATAAATGAACAGACACACCCTTGCAAGAGTGGAGATCCAATAAATATTTGAATATACTGACCTCTGAAATCAAAATGTTAAAAATAGTTTCTAGCTTTTGTTTTTCAAAAGGAGACTATCCTGTTGCCAGAAGATATTTCTCTAGTACTTGAGAGGAGAGGGCATCTCTCCTGCACCTCCAGCAGCTTGCCAGGGCAGGCGAGGAGGAGGAGGAAGGGCTCACTGCTCACTCTAGATGCAATGCCTGGAAGGAACTGTCACATTTTCCCTATGGAAAAGCTTGAATTTTTTTCCCAAAGCTTTGAAACTATCTGCAGAGTGGGAATGTCCCCCTCTGGCCAGCCCTTGTTTATGTTTCTTGTCCATATGGAATGGCACAGGTACAACATGGTGGTGAACTGCAGCCGCCCATGTCATGTCCCATGTCTCATCCTGCCTCTGCTCCACAGGGACAGACCTTACATTTTATTTTCCAGACAGTTTAACTGCCCAACATCATCTGTTAATCCCAGGGCACTTCTTTTCTATTTGCATCTGAAGACTGGCTGCTATTTCAGACCTGGAGTGTGGGCTGTACGTGCAACAGTGTGTTGGTTTTTCCAGATGTATCAATGTCACAAAAGAAACTTTATCTTCATGAAACTTGTTCCATTTCCATTCTCAAACCAACACAGCTCCAGGAGTGCCACTGCTGAGTATTTTCTAGCTTTTTTTCTGTTTTTCCAGGTTTTTATGGGAGTTCTTGCTTTAAAGAAAGCTGTAACAGTATACAAAGCAACCTTACATCAAAGAGCAAAGCTTCCTTAGTATGTCCCGCTTCAGAGCTGGAAGAGGGACCATTTTCCCAGTTTAGATCCAGGGATCCCATCCAGCCACCTCCACAAAGATATTTCATAATTCATTTTGTACATTTTATGAGCCATTTAACATACATGGAAGAGATGAACAAACAAGGGTCCACATGCCAATTCCTTGAAATTCCTGTGATGAAAAATATAAATATTATTTGTGTAAAAGGAAAAAAATAATACTCCTATAGAAATGCAAGGCCACCGAGAAGCCTTGCACCATGGCAGCAGCAGCTGGCTCATGGCTGGCTACTCTGCTTGAGGCGGTGGGGAGGGATTTAAGCCCTTCTGCCACTTCCAGCCCATGGCATTAGGGTAGAAATTGCCCATTCTCCTGGGGCAGCATTTGGAGGCTGGTCCAAGCTTGCTCCCTCACCTCTCGGGTGCTCAGGAGGTCACAGCGAGCAGCGATGGCAGGACAAGGCTCGGATGTGGCCCTGGCTCACCCCAGCTCCATGGAGGGGCCCCCACACAGACAAACCCCAAGATCAGAGTGGGAATGCCGTGAAGGGAAACCAGGGGCAGCTGGGAACGCCCCAGCTCCTCCCCGGGAGCCCTGAGATAAGACAGGCAGAATTTTATAGATTTTTAATAATGGTAGAGCAGTGTTCAATTGCAACAATTAATACGGAGTGTAAATGCACAAAGTAAAAATGCAAAGGCAGCAGTCACTGTAGGGCAAACTGGGGCATTTGTGTTAATCACCCCAAAGGGCTCCCAGTGCCTGCTCTGTTCAGTGGGAGCAGAGGACAAGTGAGGATCCAGGACTCCCCATTCTCCACAGGAGCCATTTCAGAGCTTGGGAGACCCCAGAAGACTGAGTTGTGCTGTCCTGGGATCATGTGCCAGTGTCCTGTATGTTGTCTTTGGCCCTTGTGAGCATTTGCAAGCTGCAGGAGTTACACTAAAATTCAGCCAATAAAAGCATCCCCACAAAAGAGCTGTTACTACTTCACTCGAGTGCTGGAGAACTGCAAAAAGCTGCTCACTGCAATACTGTATCTTACTGGAGAAACGATAAAGTGAGAAATTAAAAAATACTAGGTATCGTGATAATGGAGAAAACATGACTGGCTGGGAAAAGGAAATCTTTTGGAAGAGATACACAAAATGCAGCTGATAGAGGTCAACTGCTGTCCTGTGACAGCTTCTGGAGGATCTTGAGCAACGGGATCTACAACAAAAAGCACCGAAGTCAGAAAGGAGATTTTGAAATGCCGGGCAAGGAAACACGCAGAGAGAAAATGCAGGTTGATTCTACGCACGCAGAGGTAATGCCCAGCGCAGTGCAGATCACTGCCCCTACCTCCTCTGAAGGGAGGTGAGGGTCTGAGAAAAGAAGACGAGAAGTGGTTTCCACTGAGATCTTCTGCTGCTGCTGGCTAATCATTGAGAGACTTTACAAACTACACTGAGGCCTCCACCAGGCATCGTTCTTCCTGCTGCTACTTGTATAGCAGCCTTGACCTGTAAAAGGACACTTAAAATTATTTCTATAAAAGCTTTTTGCTCTCCATGCCACACCTTTAGCTTTTGGGGCAATGCTCTCAAACAGGAATTCCTTGCATTTTTTTTAAAGAAAATGGAAATAAAGTGCATAGTCCAACAACCAGGACAGACGTGGCCAACAGAAGCAGGGAGAAGGCTATATGGAGGTAAACACTGTCAGAAATGTGAGTGCAGTGTGCCAGCTCTGAAATACGCCTTGGTCTCACTGAAAAGTGCTGCTGCCACCTCTGCCCTGCTCGTCTCAGGCATGGTTACGCCAATGGCTGCTGGCACTAAGGTGCTTCCTCGTTGCGGCCATCCAGCAGCGCTGAGCCGCATCCATACAATCCAAACACTTCAGATTGAGGCATTTTTTTTGCCTCAATTTGGAGTGCTTCATGTGACTCTCACATCCTCACACCACTCTGTTCAAAGTGGCTGCCCCACTTCAAGGAGGATGTGGCATCGCTGGGTCTGGGCTCTGCCTGCCTCGAGCATCTGGGGCTCTCATCTGCCCATCAGCCTTGAATTGAGTCATTCGAACATACACATACCATCACAGAATGTAATTGCATTTACAAGCATGAATGAATCTCATCAGTTTTGCTTATTATTTCAAGGGGGTTTTGCTTGCTTAACGTTCCATAGTTATTGTCTCTGCTGTAGAAGAGACAAAGCTACTGCTCTGTTCTCAGTCACAGCTATTTATATCTTGTAATGACACTCCTCAGGATACCAGGAAAGGTATGAAACCAATAGTGTAAAATCAGGACAAAGACAACCTCCAGGGCCTTTCTGCTCAAAAGCTGTCACTAACACTACCACCTTGCTTTTGTTTTCCCTGCTGCATTGCTCCCCTGCAATCTCTCAGGTAGATGCTCTTTATTCTGTTTATTTAATTCAAAGCAAAAGGAGTCCATGTCTTTGGGGAGATCAGTCCCACATTCAGCACCAGACATGATGACACCTCCAAGAGGCTGGCAACAGTAAACATTTTAAGAGCCTCTCAACGCTGGGAAAACCAGTGGTAGCTACTGCCAGCACTGGTCAGATAACAGCCCAGCTCTGCCTTTGGTTGCAGCTCTCACTGTGTGCGGTCACCCTGGGTTGGACATGTCTGAGCCTCCTGGTCAGCGTGAAGCTGCTCCTGGGGAGAGATTCCTAAGGGAGCAAAGGGGAAACAGCCCCGTGAAAATCCAGCCACATCTGAGCACATGGCAGGTACCTTTTGTGCCTTTTTCAATGCTTCCTTTTAAACTTTAAAATCACAGCTTGTCTTTTCAGGAGTTTGTTGAGATACTGCTTTGCTGCTCCTGGGATCTTTTTCCCTTAACGACTCCCTACGGAGAAACTGCCTGACAAAAATAAGTACTTAGTGATTTGTTGGAAATAATCAGATGTGAATGCTATTCCCTCAACTCTCTGCTGCCAAAATATATGTTTGTAGCATACATATAGTTCCCTGTGCCAGTTTGTATTCAGATTATTTTCTAGTTGTTTCCCCTGCTATTAAGCCCATCTGCTAAAGTTTCGCAAACATCAGAGGTCTCGCTCCTTCAAAAAAGTGTCTGTGCTTAAAAGTGACTCGGAACCAGATGTGCCGCAGTGTTACATGCAATCAGTCCTATTTTTATCCCTCTCTGTTTTCTTCAGTGATTAAAGCTTTTATCATGTAACCCAACACTTTGAAACGGTTGCTGGAGCTGGACACCACAGTTCAGTGCTCCATCCCACATTAATCTCTCCTGATGGCAGGGAGATGCTGCCCTAAATGCTCTGGGCAGATGGACTGTGCTTTGAGCAGAGCCACAACGCTGCCTTCGCTGGGTTTTGCTCCGAGAGGTGTCTGTCTCTGGATGGGGATGAGGTGTCAGGGGTGTCCTTCCACGTCTCCTTGGGCCTGAAGAAAGCCAGTTCAGGCCAGGAATGTTACAGGGGTGTTCCCAGGCCGCCTTCACATCATGTCTGTCCACCAGTGGTGGGCCCCAGCATCACTCACCACTGGTGTGTGCCGGCCAAAGAGCTCCACAGCTGCCAGCTGGGAAAGTGAAGCTCAGCTCTTTCCTCTTTTCCCTATATTTTTTTCTTTCAGAATATATGCAAAAGGTGATTGAAATTGTACACGGTTTCAAAAAATTTTCAATTACCTGACAAGGGCATGTGAAAAATGTCAGTTTTTAAAACCCTGCTATTATGTAAGGTTTTCAGAAAAACACATTAAAAAAAAAAAAAGCTGTCAATATTTCAGACGCCAGTGCTTGGGACTGAGGAGCAAGGAGAACAGCAGTGTCTGTGTTTGTCCCTGTGCATTGCCCCGTGTCCGCGTGCAGCACGGCTGGGCTGTGGTGCCGGGACAGACGTGTTTCTCCTGAACCCAACTGTACCTATGGGGTGTTTCCCATCGGCTCAGAGCTGCTGCCTCAGCACAGGAGGGGGTGCAGGAGGGGGTGCATTGGATCTAGGTAAAAAATACACCTTGTTCAACAAACATTTGACTAGAAATGCAGACAGCATAATCAAGATACCCATCTGATTCAGAAAAGCCTTCTGAAGAGTTAAGTTACGCCCCTGCTATGTCATATATCCAATTATAATTCACCTACCCCCTCCCGGAAATTAGCATAGAAGCTAATCACTACGTAAACTGCAGAATGTGTGGGAAATCGTCTTTTATCAGCACCAGTGTTACCCCTGGGAATGGGAAGGTTCAGGCACCAGTATGCAAGGTCCTCCCTGCATCAGTGCTGCCTGATGCTCTTGGCTGCTGGGTGTTTCGGGGCTTCAGGAAAGCAGCTTGGCCCAGGATTTTCCCTGTCCCAAATCCCATGGGGTGGACACCGCAGACCCCTGGCCTGGCTGTGGTCTAAGGCCAGGTCTGCTCCTTGCTGTGCGTGGGAAAATAGGGGGTGGGTGCCCTGCAGCTGGTGGTGCAAGGATGGCCACAGGAGCCAAACTGGGAGGAATGTTCCAGCCTCCAGGGCTGACCCACTCCTGGCACACAGCAGCCACCCCTGAAGGGCAGGTTACTTCATCTGAGCATCACCGGAGCATCTGTAATCCCCACAGCAAGCGCTGGAGCAAGCTATTGCCCTGTAGATAAAGGTGAGTCATTCCCCTCCAGAGCAGCAGCTTCCAAGTTACCAGACAGGCAGGACCTTTTTTTCCTGATAATGTTGATTTTTTTACTTGATCTTAAAAGGTGCAATCAAAAGAGCACAAAACAAATCTAGGTGCACGTGAGAAGATGGCGCAACTTTGCTCTGAGCAAGCCCTGGGAAGCCACTGCATCTGTGCATTGCTAGCAGGACCCAGCTCTGGATTTTAAAGTTGAACTTTCTTAGGAGGTGTTGTGGTATCTACTAACTCAGTGTTTTCCACTGGAACATTTGAGTTGTGCTGAAACCCTTCTTTCTCCACAAGAAATTAAATATTTCCTTTTGAGCCAGCTCTTTGAGGTTTGGTGACTGTTACTCTGCAGTATCAAATCAAAACCTTTCCATCCTCCCTGCAGCTGAGCCACCATCATGTCAAGAGAAGGGTGGTCCTAACCCCAGCCAGGGGCTGTCTCCCATGAGGAGAATGCAGGCAGGAGGCCCTGAACTGCCTCTGCACGAGCATGAGAGGGTATGTGACACACCGAGCAAACACCCAGCCATAGCAAGAATGAGCCTGGCACCCCAGAGAGGTTGGGAGTTGAATTCTTACATGACGCCTCCCCAGGCATCATGGCAGGGCAGGCAGTGACAGTGCACTGCTGAAATGTTTTGGCATTTTCCAGTTTACCCTTCTTTTTTTCTTTAATTTTTCCATTTAACAAAGGCGTGTTACATGCACACAGTGACCTGATCTCGGGCACAGTAATATATCAGGCTGCTGGCATTTCCCCAGGCCTCTTTCCATCACTGCTGACCTTTGCTGAACAAAGAGCTGCCCAAACATCTTGTCCTGAGACAGCTCTTGGCTCCCACGAGGCTGCTCAGGCTGGAGGTACAAAGTGGGGCCGGAGCTTTGCTGATGAACAGTGCAGCCCACAGTATGGCAGCAGAAGGGATGGACTGGTGTCAGCTCTCCAGGACATTTGGAAGGACATTTGGAAGAGGGTACAGGTACATCTGTACACTGTTAGGTTACAGAAAGTCTGCAGGTCATGTTCCTTGGTTTCTGAAGTCAGTCTTCAGAGTTGCCTTTGTCTTTTTGACAGCCAGGTATAATTTATGGTTTCTTATTGCTGGTGTTGGCCCACAGCAAATAAGCAGCAAAAGTCACATTAGCATTTTCCCACAGTAGTCTCCTTGCAAGCCAGGACTATAGTTTTATCTGCATCGGAGCAGCAGTCAGTCCCTGAGCCAGAGCCCTGATGTTCCCTTTGATTAGGACCGTGGTGCTGTAACAGGAGCGCTCGGCACCACGCCACACAGCACCAATGCACCGGAGAGCCCTGCCGTGGGCATCCAGGCACTGCTCCATCCCAGCGTGCTTCAGACTAATTGGCCCAAAGCAAATACTGCCATAGTTTCACATTCCTAACTGGTTTTATATCAGCGTAAAAATTGGATGAATTCTCAGGTTGAAGCAATATGATTATTCTTCACATCTAGTAAATTACAACAGGCAGAGATACAGAGACCATTCCTGGCTGAGGAGTAAATCAAATGCAAGTGTCTGAGATGACATTGGAATCTAAGTTTCAGTATGCTAAGGGCCAGATACATCCACCAAAAGTACAAACGTATTTCCTAACAAGCAGCTCTTCCCAGCACCCTGAGTTATATGCCTTGAAACACAGGCTGAGCTACACTTTCTGTTGCATCCCTGAGACAACGGCTCTGCAACAGCCACCCCCCGTGAAACTCTCTTGCACAGGCATCAGGTACACAAGGGTGAACAGGTAACTTCTACATGTAAGTGTGCACAGTTTGGTGTGCTGTGCAGGGGTTTTGCATGGGCTTTAAGCCCCACTGTGCTTGCTTTATTCAGTCCTTGACTCATGGGAAGTAATTTGAGCTTTGGTGTAATCTCTGGGTTCAGCAGAACTGATGCCACAGGCAGGACTGGATCCAGCCTGACCCTCATTAGCAGAAATAAAGACAGACTGCCACATTTGCCATCAGAAGTCCCCTCCTGGCCCTGCCACTGCACCCCAAAGGTTTCTATCCTGTATAAATAATAAGTGCAATAAGCCAGGTTTGAATTTTCCTCTTGAAGACTAGACGAAGCTCTGTTCAAACAAATGAAATCTGCTTGCTTTCTTTTGTTGATGAACTTGAGGTTGATGAAAGTGAACTATTTTTAGTACTAGCTAGAGGCACAAGCGAATGGCTGGCAAAGCACAGAGCATGTTTCCCTGCCCTGCCAGCGCATCCAGCCAGGACCTGCACCACCCGGCTGCGGAGGATGCCACAAGCCTCACTGGTGTTACGCAGCCCCACTCAGCCTTGTCCCTTTTCATTTAGAGTACGCTCTACAGTGCCTTTTTCACACAGAGAACCTCCTTCCAGCCCAGATCCTCCTTGGGTAGGTAGGTGTCTGTTTTGCTTCTCCAGCACCAGAGGGGAACATCATCTGCTGTGTTCAGCATTGGGATACTGGCATGTGAACCCCATGGTTTTGCCCCTGGGCAAATGCTGATTTTCTGCCTTGGAGCCGCCCAATGGAAAATCCCCCTGGTGCAGCTGGTCTGTGCTGTGAAGCAGCACATTGCCAACATCGCCATGCACTTGAGAAGGTCAAGAAACCATCTGCCTTTGGTTCAGGGTCATCCTCAGTAGCAGGAACTGGAAATTGGCTTCTGCTGTATGTACTGTACCTCGCACCATGATGGGGGCAGAGGGGAGATGCTGGTGCTGGGGCTCTGCAGAAGCAGCTTCTATTTCCTCCAAGTGCTCTGAGGGCTGCTGACGATTTCAGCTTTACTTATTGTAATGTGTCCTTTACTGTGGTCATTTATCTTGTTCTTTAAAGGCTACAGCCTGACATTTGGTCTTTGCTAGATTTTGAATTGTGTGTGAGCATAAAGGTTCTGTCTGCTTAAATAAAGTTTTATCCCAGATGCTATTTACAAGTTTCTCTTCCCTCCTCACCAAAATGTCAATATTTGCTTTTACTGCAAGCTGGCAGAGTACCTCATGCTTACTGCTGAATACCACTGCAAATCGCATGTGCTCAGCTGCCAAACGGTGTTTCTGAGTCCTCAGAAGGGGCTTTCTGAGACCTCATGCCGTGGGGAACAAGGCAGCCAGCACTGCTGAGCTGCCCCTGACATCCAGCTACGCCTCGTCCAGGAAGGGTCTGTATCCTTTACTTCAACATTCATACCAGTAGCTACTCATTGGGCTTTTTATACACAGATATTCTCTCTTAAAGTGTTTTCTTCTGGTTTTTTTTGGCATATTTCCTTGTGCTGCATGCATGGAGCTTATCTGTCTGGGGATGTATACCAAGTCCCAAAAAGGGCAAGTCTTTGTTTGTGGGCTTGGCAGAATTAGCTGCCCATTTTGCTGTTGCAAAAAAAAATGAGGGGTTAAAATCTGCAAGACAGGAGGATCCTATCTTGTGTTTTCAAGCACCATATGGGGCATGCACAGCCTGCACTGACGAGCAGGACTGTATTTGAGGTGGTGGCCCCCATGGCCAGAGGGAGCAGTGAGGATGAAGCAGGGTCCCTGCCTGCAACAGCTGCCGGATCCAGGCCAGCACAGGCAGGGATGGGTGTGTGGCTCACCCTGCCAAACGGCATAGTTGGAACATTGCTCTGTGAGCTTCCATCCATCCTACTTATGCTGCAAGGTTTTACATTTAAAAGCAGTGATGGCTGCGCCACCTAAGAAGCAACAGAAAAATGACGTCCCGCAGAGAAGCATTGACAGAGATATATAAAAACCATAATGAACATGATTTTCCACATGTCAGAGGTCACTTGATCTCTCTGTGCACGCCAGTCTCAATTACAACAATGTACAGAGGTCCTTCGGTTACAGGGAATCGCCTTGAACTCAGAGGAGTTAATCCATTTACATGACTCTGTCCTGCCGTAGGACACCAGACAGAGTCTGGATGTCAGTGCTAAGGTCTTCTCTCATATATACTGTGCAGAGGGCAGACGGTGGATTTATCACTGACAATCGTCTGCAAGCATACAATGGATGGGCATCTGTTAAGTTCTGCAACATTATCTGGGAGATCTGGAGGCTGGGGTGGCTACAAGAGGGTTTGCTAGGATTTTAACTATGCATTTGCAGTAATTGTCCTCACACTAATGACAGCAGTAGATAAAAATGTGGTTACTAACATAAGGCATCCAAAGGACCTCACAGAGTGTTCCCATGGTGCAGCCCACTCGCCCTTATCCTTCTCCAAATCTTTGCAAGATTTACCGTGCTACAGCAGTGCCCATTCTCCTGATGCCAGCACTGCCCTGGAAGCACTGTGCTAGGTCGGAGCAGCCCTCCACAGCTTTGCAAAATGCCTTCCAAATCAGGTATTCAGACAAAACTCCAGCAGCCTGTACGCCAAATGGAGCATGCTCAGGGGCCTGATGCTGCTTTGGCTCTAGAGGCAGAATGACTCTGCGGGGGATCTGGCAGCAGATCTCCTCCCTGCCTGCAGCATGACTCTTGCATTCATGCACACACGGTCCCCTGCAGCGGTTCCATCTGCATGTGGCAGTGCTGTGGCACTGTGGAAACACTCGAACCCCAGTGGCAGGAGGGAGAGAGAAGCCCACGGGTGCCTTCCCCAGCATGGTACCCAGTGCCGGACCCTCTCCTGCCCCTGCCACCCAGAGGCTGCTCTGCCCCAGCACGGAGGAAGGAGGGAGCTCCATTTCCACTGCACCAAATCGCACATCTTCCCCACAGCAATATGTTTTTCCAAGTCGTCACTGCAGAAGCAGTGGTGCTTTTCTCTTATACCAGAATACCTTTCACTCCTGCCTGAGGAAGGGTGTAGTGAATTGTAGCTTGCTCTGCTTTAAGACATTGTGAAGGGAAATAAGCACCAACCAGCAACCTGAGCAATACAGCAAGCTCTTTCCAATAGAGACTGGCCTGCCCTGAGACCTGTGCTTTGTACGATGAATCAGTGTCTTTCCCAGACACTTACAAAACAAGATTTCCTTAATTCTGTGGTATTCAGGAGCTAAACTCGCAGGAGTTTATATACATAAATTACTCTGAGATACGTATTCAAGAAAGCAGAGGTACACTCATAAGAGTTAATCTATTTTAAATTGATTTTGTCTTTCAGCATTTCTGAACAACCTGTGCAGGAGAGCCTGTGGGCTTTCAGCATTTCTCAGCTGGAAAAGAGACCAGCCAAGCCAAACCAGGCATGCGGCAGGGACAGACTTCAGCTTGCTTTCCTGCAGACACACTACATCCAGTATTTCAATTGGCACTCAAGAACCAAATGGCTGGAAATGATCTGGGAAAAGCCACCAGGGTCTTCTTGCAATAAAGGGACAAAAGATGAAAATAACCCAAGAGCTGCCACAAAGACGAGCAAGCAGAAAGGTGCCAAGTGAGTGAGCCACCAAGCTCAACTCTCATGTGGAGGCAAAGAAAGGGCTTCGAGTTAGTTACTTGGCATCCTCTGTAGGGAAGTATGATCCATTTTCCCTTAAGGATGGCTTCAGCTACCAGATATCGGAGGCAGGACATAGTCCCTTTCCCCTCAGAGTATCAAACTCATGTTGACCCAGGGGAACCAGTGTCCCAAAAGCCTCCAATGGGGTTTGAAACTGGGGCCCCACAGTGCAGCCCATCCATGAGAGGACCGGCTGCACTGGGTGGCAGAGGCACTGGTGTGGGTGCAGGGGCTTCGTGCTCCTGCCCCGTGCCCCGGTGCTGGTGGCATCGCACCCACCCCGCAGGCAGGGCTGTGCCCTCCGTGTGGCCCCTTGCTGGGGGCTGCCACTGCACCCCACCACTGCTGTCTGTGGCTTCAGCGCAGTGCACTGCTTTGAAGCAAAACCAAGGTCGTTTCAGCCAGACAAAACACTTCCCCGTATTTTTAACTGTAGCCTTGACCCTCTGCTTTCTACCCTGCAACCCAGCGAATTCACCGCCTCTGCCATCTGCCCTCTCTCTGCGGAACCCCCCGCAGCCCGCTGCGCATCGGGAGCCCACGGGCCGCTGAGGAACCCCCCGGGCAGCACCCCCGCCCCCCCTCACCCCCCGGCGGGCCCTGCTGCGCGCGGCGGGGCCCCAGCGCCACCGTCTGGGGACGCGCCCGGAGCCGCCGCGGTCCCGGCGGCCGCCTCCGACCTCCCCGCCCCTCTTCCCCCGCGATGGGGCTCTGCTGCCTTTCTCCAGCACCCCAAGTCTGCGCGCTGGGGGGGGGGTTCAGCCCTGCGCGGAGGTGCCGCGCTGCGGGGATGGGGCAGGGGCAGGATGGGCTCCGGCCGAGCCCCGGCTCCCGGCAGCGCCGGCTCCCAGCCCGCTCCCGTGCCCTGCTGGGAATGCCCAGGTTGCTGCTGCCGGGCCGTGCTCCAGAGCTGACCTGGGTGCTCAGCGGTCACTGGGCTCTGTTCCTTACAGCCCCTGGCACGGCCACGTGTGCGGCGCTGGTCCGGCGATGGGCACAGGGCTGGTCAGGACAAAGGTGCATTTAATCACAGCTGCGCTGTCCCCAGGACACTTCAGCTAGAGCGGAGCCGGGTCAGGCTGGCCGTGCTCTGGCATGCTGCTGCTGGAAAGCAGCCTGGCCCTGCCGGCACACACCAAGTGTGCCAGTGTAGCCCACAAGCCCGGCCGTGAGCTTGGTTGTTGTGTCCAGCGCTGACGCTGTTGGGCAGAGCAACAGCCTGTCCTGACATGCACCCCAGGCCCAGCAAGAGGACAGCAAACCAGTACGTAGCACTTAGTCTGGTGTGTCTTTGCCAACTGCCATGCAATCCTGCGTCATCAGCAAAATACTGTGGACACAGGTTATATTCTTATTTTTACGGAGTGAGACTGTGCCCATGAATAAGTGCAAGGTTATTTTCCACAGTACCCCGGGAGCTGCACCAGCAATACGGGACTTTGCTTTGCACCCTGATTTCCCAGTCTGGATAAGCAGGGCTCCATGAGAGTGGGATGCAGGCACTTTTCCAGAAAAGGGCACTGCAAGCAGCTGGCATAAGCTGCTTCAGCATAACTCAGAGCAGCCTTGCGACATGCATCCCAGCTCTGCACTGCGGGTTTCAGAGCTGGAGCTACTATACCCAGGCAGGGAGTGTAAGTTTGGGCTGGTTCTCCCAGCTCATGTGCTGTGGCTCCACAAACAGCTCCCACTCCCCACAGCTGGGGGATTGAGTGTCTGTGCCTCTGCACTGCCTTTTCAGCTGTGGAAAGAGAATATTTATGGGTCATTGCAGAGCCAGCTGCAGCATGCTGCTGTGATACCCCATGAACACCGAAGAGGAGAATATCTGCACCCACTACACACCTGGAATTATCCCCCCATATCACTGCACCCTTCCCTGTGCTACCTGCCTGAGGACCTGCTGCCTCCAGTCCCTACTCCTTTCACTGTTTGCTAGGACCAGCCCTCATTCGGAGTGCTCCAACCTTGGTCCCTCACTGACCCCTTCCTCCTCTGGCCTCCTTCTCCCACATGCTCTGGCCCAAAACTGTCCAAGACCCCCACCCCACTCTGCTACCAATGCTCAGCACTGGATCTTTTCCTGCAGCACTTTCTGCTCTATCCTCAGGGACACTCCTGACATCTCCAGGCCGTCTGCAGTGGCTGCTGGCAGTGCCGGTGCCAGCCCCTGCTGGGCACAGGTGCTCTGCATGTCATGGTCCTTTGATCTTACTGCAGAAAATACAGCAAGCACAAAGCACACAGGGGCTGGCAGGGATTTGTGCCAAATAGTTGCCATTTATCCAAAATATTTGTTGGAAAGAAGCTGTTAGAAAAACAGTGTATTTACAAAGATTCTTAATTCTCCTGTTCTTTTAGGTAAAGAATCTTAAGCTTTTTAAGGCTTTTTCTAATAAACAACTCTGTAATTTTATTTGGCTTAATCTCTTTCCACATAAAATATTTTCTTGTTTGTTTGTTTCCTGATCAGCTCCAGCTCAAGGGAGTTGCCTCCAGGAGGAAGGATGCTGCTGCAGAGGAAACTTTGAAGGAGAAGCAAGACATTCTGTAGCACAGACTATCCAAATGTTGCTCATACCAATAGATACTCTGAGAACAAATTACCATATAACTTTAGTAACATGCCACGGATGTGAGTACTTTATACCTGCTTATAAAAGTCTCCTCTTTTATTTATTGCCCCTTGGAGGATTAGCTGAGGAAGGAAACGGGGAATTGTACTGGCTGGCATGTCACAAAAGTGGCTGAGATGCTGAGGAGGAAATGAAACGGAAGACAGCTGAGAACAGCACCTTCCTGCTGAACCCCACAGGGTGGTTTTGGCCCATGTGAGGAGTGAGGTGGTTATTGAAAGGCTCAGCATTCCTCTGATGGAAGTTTAAAACCAAACCAGCACAGCAGGGAGCATTTCTGCTGCTTCCACCCATAACCCCCAAACCCAGCCCAGCCACGAGCTCAGACAGAGGATCCCACTGCAGAGCTGAAGATGGAGATGGGCTCCGAGGTGCCTCAGACCAAGAGTGACAAATGTGCCCTGTTGTCACCAAAAGCTAGCAGTCCCTCACCCCTCTGGTGAAGGTCACTGCTGTCCTGCATGCTGAGACATGCAGAAACAAGGGTCAAGCACGCTGCCTTTCTGCTAGAGTGGGCATTTCCCTCCTGTACTAAATATGGGAGCTGACATAAATAAACATCTTGTACTTCCCAGGGTCAGGTGGGGCACAGGAAAGTCTGGAGGAGGCTTTTCCCCAGCCTCCGCTCCAGGCTGCTTCCCTCCCACTGCTGGAGTGAGTAGGAGGGCTGGCCCTTAGCACCCCACTGCTTCCTCCTAACGCTGACCTGGGAGCATGCCTTGCCTCTGGGCTGGCTCCGTGCAGGGGACACGATGCGCAGTCACAATGAGGTATTTATGTGGAATGTCTTTCCATACACCCAACAGAACATTTGCAGAAACTCTGACCCTGCAATGCAGGATAACCATTGGCAGGGCAGTGATCACTATGGGTGTGAGCTCCTAAATCACTTACAGCGAGAAACAGCGAGGTGATTGCACAGCTTCAGCGGCTTTGCTGCAAGCAGTAGCAAGGCCAGTGCCACCAAATCAAGGACCATGGGATGTCTGAGATGAACACACCACATTCACAGAGGGTCCAGGCATCCTCCCTGGAGTGCACCCCTAGCTCCAAGCCACCAGAGCCCAGGGCCGTAGCAGGAGCTTCTTCCAGCATAAAGCTGGATCTAAAATAAGTTACATCTCCTTCATTGTTTCTTGGCTACAGCCTTTAAAAGTTCAAACTGTTTTTGTTTTTCCTGGTGTTAGTCATACACACAGATTGGGAGCCTAACCTGTAATTCTGGCTTTTCTGCTGCTATAAAACATTCACACTGTGCTCTTCTAAACCAGGAGCAGAAACCTTCACTTTAATTCTACTATATGAGTTTAATCTAGGACTACAATATTTCAATTACCTGGTAATGCCTATTTAACATTTATCTGTACGCTTCCAAAATTAAACCAAGAGAAGGAAAAATGTTGTATATAAGCAACTACAAGGATTTTATTTAAAGCTAGTAAAAGCTGTAAATTTAGAACACAGGTCTAAACAAAGACCTTAGAGTAATTCCTTTTGCCTGTTAGGCTGCATGATTTATGGAGCTCTGTTCAAAATGAAACATCTGAGATTTCAATTTCTCCCTAGTTTTGAATTTTTTGCTGAAAAGGTACAGAAAAGTCTAAAATATTGAGAATTTCCCCAAGATGGGAAAATTATTTCTGTGGGATGCTGGTTCTAGTCTGGAGCATACAGATGTTCCTCATCCCCAGGGGTTCAGTGCGGCGATACAGGAAACCACTCGGGTTTGTTCCCATTGCTGCCGAGAGCCAGGTGTGCTGCTTTTCAGCCTAGCAATCTGTAAAATAATGGGATAATGCCTCTCACACAAAGAACACAGGCTTGTTGTTCCTTGCTTTGTCTCTG
The DNA here is from genome assembly GCA_013400615.1 of Syrrhaptes paradoxus. Classification (NCBI taxonomy): domain Eukaryota; kingdom Metazoa; phylum Chordata; class Aves; order Pterocliformes; family Pteroclidae; genus Syrrhaptes; species Syrrhaptes paradoxus. The sequence continues at coordinate 24,644 of VZTO01002840.1, read as the reverse complement.
TCTCCTAGTATTTATAGGTCCTCTCTTGGTCTTCTGTGGGGCAGTGAGTTCTCTAGGGCAGGGTGTTTCCTGTTGTCCCATGTTGGTGCGGATGCTGGTCCAGCGAGGTTGCTCATCTAGGGCTTGGCATTGCCATGCTGCAGTCCGTGAAATGCTCAGTGGCTTGGCTGTCTTGAATTACTGCATCATTAAGAAATAGCTTCAATTTTATGTTCTTTAACATCGCTGCTTTCTGCATCCCCATAGATGGTTGTTTATTGCCCACTGCCAGAGAGGTTTCTGCTGCTCTATAAAGTAAGCACAATAAATCAGGCTCTTTTCAGCACAGCCTCAAGAATTCCCGGAGCAGTTTCAGCTCCCCCAGACCCATGGCATGACTCAAAGTGGCAAACAGAAAACCAGACTTTCCCAGTAAACTCCTGTTTCTACACAAAAGAATCTGTGCTGGATTTATTGCTGGATATGGTTTTGTTTCACTTCCATGGGGGTTGGTACTGGGGACCTCCAGCCTCTGGCTCAGCCCCCCCCGAGCAGGGCACAGCAGGGAGGCAGTCCTGGCCCCAGAGAGCCCACAGGGTGGGCTGATGAACAGCAAAGGGATAAAGGAAGGAATCCTGCTGGCCTGCAGCGGTTTGGGAGCAGCCCTGTGCAGGCAGTTTCAGGGGAGAGGAGCTTGCTGGCTTGGGCTCACACATGCGCACTGGCCCACCATGTGCAGGACGCAGCTGGGATTCTGCACTTCCTGAATATTTCTGGGATTATTTTTTTTAATTGATGCAGGAAATTAAGGGAAGCAAGAATGAAAGGAGGTGCTTTGTTATTTCTCACCCAGAGCATAGGAGGGACCTGGAGCTGCTGGATAAGCCACAGCAATATCAACACTAGCCTCTTGGAGCTGCTTTTACAAATGGCTACTGACATCTCCATCAGCTTCCACAGCAGATATCAACACCTGTAGAAGGAAAGAGATTTATCCCTGCTAATAAATGCATTCTCTGCTAGCAATAGCAACTAAGTCGAATACTGTTAGCTTCATCCAAGAATAAAATATATAGGGCACATAGTGCCCTTTTAAAGCTCAGATGTGATGGTTGTGCTTAACTCACCACCACTGAGATAGGGCAGGCTGCTCTCCTGGCTTCCAGAGCATACAAAGATGTTAATGTGGTCCTCAGCAGTCTTTGGTGGAAAAGTAAATACTGAGTCTCATTAAATATAATAACATATAATAACCTGATATTCATTTACTTGGTGTTCTCACTATTAATAGCAGATATTGACCCAAATGTGGGAACAGCTTTATCCACCATTCCACCATCTACCATTAATCCTTATCAGCTTTGTGGCTGTGTTCAGAGATCTCCCTCAGGTATGTTTCCTGGACACCACTAAGCAAATGAATTGCTTCTGCTGGCTATAATTTAAAAAATACATTCAGCAGCAAAGGGGCACAATGGAAGCGTACATCAGGACTTCCCTGCACCCTGTGTTATCCTTCAAACAGAGTGCAATGGCAGAATAAGGCACACTCCCTGCTGGCAAGGAAAAAGCAGAAAAGAGAACAAAATTGAACAGAGAGTAGCTGCAGTGCAGTCTCTGGGGTGCCCTGGAGATACCACAGCAAATACTTTGCTGATCTGGGAGGGCTCTGGCTCATTTGACCCCAGCTTTCCACTGCTGCTATTCCAGCTTTTCTGCCGCCCTTGATGGACACCTCTCTGCTACCGCCTGGTTTTCTCTGCCTGGCTCTGTCCTCTGCCAACACCCCTCCTTGCACCAGGGAGTACAGCTCATCTCCAGGAATGGGGCAGGTGACTCAATGAGTGGGTTTTTGGTAGATTCTTTCCATAAAAGCTCAAAAGGCCCATTTCAGACTATTTTCCCACATCTGTCCATCCAGGTTCATATTCACCATGTGCTGTTTCTGGGCACCGGAGAGAGCAGCAATGGACTGTTTGATTTCCTCTGGGAGCCAGAGTCCATCAAGAGAAAAAGCAGCAGAAGGCAGCACCAGAACTAAATAGCAATTATCATCAAAATACATATAAACTGGGGTTAAACTAATAGCAAGGTTGAGGCAGAAGATCATGAAAGCATGAGAATTCAAAGCTTGGGCTGCCATGGCAACCCAATATGGGCATAATTGGGCATTACAGCATCTCCACAGGACCTCCCAGAAGATGCTGATGTTTGCTCAGCATTTTATGGACAGGTCACGGAGCTGCTGGAGAAAGCAGCTGGTACATTTGTGGAAGAGGATGCAAGTTTTGAGTAAAGATCTGGAAACCCAGTCCTGCAGGGTGCAAATACATGCACCGGTAAATCCGTGCTCACAAGTGAGGTTGCACATGAACTCCTGAGCCCACAACCCCAGCAAGCCACGGGACCACTAGAAGCTGGTCAGGAAAGCAAAAGTTTTAGCAGTGAAACTTGGAATACTGAAATCCCAGCTGCAAGCTCTAAATCAGAGCCAGCTCCAGCACAGGTCCTGCCTACAGAACTACTGACTTACTCCCAGCTCCTGCTCTGCCCTGCAGATACCTCTGTGCAACAAAACAGCTTTATTTTTCTCCAAGTAAAATTTCTTACAGTCATTCTATTCATGCGACTGAGTCCTGTTTGCAATTGTTCTGTGGAGGAACAGATTCTAAAGTAGAGACCAACAGCTGATAAAATCTCAGTTAAAAACACTGACCTGCTGGTTGCAGCCCAAGAGAGCCTGGGTTCTCCCCGAACGGTATCAGAGAGGCAGTGTCCAGGCAGGTGGCTACAGGTGTGATGACAGGAGCGAGCAAGCAAGTTTTCTTAGGACTGCCTGACTTTGTGTTAAGAGCATATATGAAGTTATAACTTCCAGACACTACAGTACTTTGTGCTGTTGTTATATCTAGAAATCAAACTGATTTTTGTGAGCGTTTTTCAAATGCAGTCATTTTGGTGTGAATTTGGGTCCCATACAGAAAATGTATGCAATGTAATTCCTTCACTGTAATGTTATTATCTTTCCTGTTTCTACTTTCCTTTCAAATGTAAGAATGTTCTCTAAAGCCATGTTAGCAAAAGCTACTCATTTGTTTCTCATTCAACAATTGCATTAATTTTGGATTCTTTTTTAGACTTCACAAGTAGCAAATTACCTTTTCAAACCTGACAAAATTCAGTTCAAAGCAAGGTGCTCACAATTCTTCCTTACAAAAACAGCAAATGCACCCTCTTTTAGCGTGCATTGCTTTCATCATGACTTTTGGTGAGCTGCAACAAAGAATAAAAGTAGATCTCCAGAACAAAGCACAACTCACGGCTCCGCTATACAATGAGGCACCATCTCTTATTCATAAAGTAGCAGTACACTCTTAGGCATTTAAAGAGGGACCATAGAGAAAGCAAAAAAGTAACAATTGTATATGAACACATATGCATCCACTGAGCATCTTCAGACAAAAAAGAAAACGCGGCCATTTGGAGTACAGAGCGTTTGCATTGGCAAAAGCTGAGATGCAACTTATCTGCACATGCAAAAACTGTCCATATGCCAGGAAGAATGAATAAAGAGCGTGTATGTATAATTAAATTGGTTTATTTGTGGGAGCAGATGATGTAGTGCAAGTCAGAGCAGCAGGAAAATTCTCTGAGTACAAATCCATGTGCAGGCTAAGCTTTGGGAGGGCACTCCGAGAGACAGATGGAGCTTTCTCAACCATTTCTTACACCATTTAGCAGGCACCAAGTTTGCATCTCACCTCTGATTTAGTAGCTGTGTTCCATCCTGTTTCACAATTTGGGTAGCTCCCCATAAAAATAACAAGGTTATTTCTCTTCCAACAAACCAGTTTGATGGTTCTGGAAATAGGAAACATCCTCAGACATTGTCAGTTTTTCTCGGTCCATCCTTGCTCCTCCTTGCAAGGTAGCAGCTGCTGCTGCGCAGCTCCAGGCACCGTGTCCCCGTGTCTGTGGGATGGAGGCAGGGATGGAGGAAGGGTCTGGTCTGGGCTCACCTCGTGCTGGGAGAAAAAGGGAACTGTTATCCTGACAGGCACTGACCCCTGTTCCTCCCACCTCTTGGGCCACAGAAAGGTGACTCCCAGCTGCATTTTCCCAGGGTGGGAATGGCCTTTGCAGAGAAAAATCAAGCCAACATCTTCAACAGCATAAAAAATACCCTGGTGAGCACCTCTGGGCATGGGAAGCACAGCCCTGTAAAGAAGGAGGCTGCAGCCCCGGCTGATCGCTTCTCTCATGGCTGCAGGGCTGCGCTGGCACTGCTGAAGGATCAGAAAAGTTTTATTACAGGAAAGTCTCACCACCCATCTGGAGTCATCTATGCCTCGGGTTATGTCCTTCTGGGACATGACTCCTCCGGCCTGTCACCTCAGGAATAAAGGGAAATCTGCCTTCCCTGAAGACCTGCTACTTCATCAGGGCTGCAAACAGAAGAAAACCAGCACTAACGAAGGATGCTGCAGCCTGTCTTGCTCACACAGTTCAGCAAGAGCCTCAAGCATCCAACATAACCAACTCTCCAAAGTCTCTTTGTGTCAGAACACCTTTTCCTCTAAAATCATGACAGGAAAAGACTTACAGTCCATTCAGGGAAAATATTTTCTACATCTGCATTTCACAGCTACATGGGATATTTCTTCCTTCCTACAGCGTGCCAGAAAGGAAAGGCACGTGTTGTAGCACTGCGTGCTCTCTGCCAGCCTCATCACCTGTGTGAACACAAACCTGTTCCATCGCTGCTGGTGTAAACAGCCCAGGCGCAGGTCTTGCAGTGTGACTTACTGATCACCAGCTGGTGAATGTCACTGTCCCTGTTTCCACACTGGCCACACACAGTAGCAGCCTTAGCCAACATTGCCACATCTCTCCCTTGCCACTCCTTCTTCTGGAAACATTTTGCAGGATACATTTTTGTCCGTGTGTTTGCAGTGATCTGATTTGGTATTTATGGGGGTTTTGTCACTGTTATTACCTGGATGCTCAGGGAGAGCTGTGTGGGAGCCCTCAGCTGGGTATGAAGCATTTCCCAGTGCAGGTTTCCACCCCTCTGTGCCAGGAGGCAGGTGCTGAACCACATTCCACTGCTTGCCCTGTGTCTGCATTTCTTCACCTCCTTGCAGGATGATTTGAGCTCCCCCATAGCATTTGCCTCCCTGCTCCACCTTCCCCTGGTTCCTCTCATTGCTGATACTTTCCCGAAGGCACTCACCCCTCCTGATCCTCCTGCAGCCCTGCTGGCACTCCTGCACTGTTTTGGGTAGTGGCAATTTCTGGGGGCTCTGTAGCAGCCTGCAGCAGGGGGTGCACTGGGATGACACCAGGGAGCAGCATATCTGCTGGGCGCCCACCTGGGACCAAGGCAGGGTAGAAAGCAAGGGAAAGCAAAAAAGGAGATACAAATGATGGAAATTCACATTAAAACACAAAAGGACCTCTGAACGTGAGCTGTGTCCAACTGCCCAAGCTGTGCACAAGCAGCAGTTGCATGGTCGTAGCCGGGCCACAGCTCCTCATGGTCTGCTCAGCCTCTGCTGCAGCCTGCATCATGCTGCCTTGCTCCCTGGCATGCTTTCCTGGCATGTCAGCTGTAACAACATGCTGCACACATGTGTGTCTGTGTACACACACACGTACAGGATGCTATTTGCTGCCGCAGAAGCCGCAGGACATCTCTAAGGACAGGACCAGGCTATTGTTAGCTCAGTGCACAGTTAAACCTCATCCTGTGTGACCACTATTTGCACAAAGCTGCCAGTGTGAGACAGTCATGACCCCACCAAACCTCCCAGCAACCCCCCTCCCCAGGACAGCGCAGGGGCTGGGGTGGTGTTCCTTGATGGCTGCTGCGGTGGGTGCTGGGGGAAGCTGGTGAAGCAACGGCGGTGAGCCAGCAGTGGTTTGCAGTGCTGGGAAGAAGCAGTTCTCACAAAGAGAACCAGAAATCATGATTTACATCAACGGGCTGTCAAATGAGTTGGCAAAGATAGGTGCTCCTGCGTGGTGCTCAAGGTATGCAGCTTTTCCTGTTTTCCTGCTCCTCTGAGAGCAGCATGGGTTTGGTGCTCAGGACTTTAAATCAGAGGGAATCACCCTCTTTTATCTGACCATTGATGCCATTCCCAAGCTACATCACAGCTCCACATAGTTATCACCTGTGGTCATCTTTGTCTCCCCTACTTTCACCAAACTGTATCCCAGGGGAGCAAGGTCACACAGATAAGCATCTCCAAGCCCTGGGACGCAATGCAGGAGACTTCCATGCAATGCTTGGTTCAGCCACATGTTTTGGGCTTGATTTTGACCTTCCTCTCACCATGGGAGACCTGGGACGAGCAGTTCTTCCAGCACATCTCCTCCTTGCCTCTCCCTGCACCTAGAGGGCACAGAGAAGATCACCCACTGGCTACGTTGCAGGAGGGAACCAGCTCCAAGTTATCTCTAAATATACTTCTTGCCCTTATTTTGTTAACACAATGATAAAAAATAACTTTGCTTTAAAACCTGATGTTCCTAGATGACCAGATGAATGAGGAGACTGGTAATATTTTGCAGAGGCTGCAAATCTACCCTATCTCTGTCTGCAGTCAGTATATGAAGATTTAGTGGCAGCAAGACCTATCTGCCAACATCAGCAGTGTCAGCAAATGAGGTAGGAAACCACAGAGAGGGACTCCTGCGCTTTCTGGGCCTCTGAACTAGAAAAGCAGCAGCACACTCACTTTATGCAGGCACAACCCTTTATACCAGAAGGCAGCCTGGCAGTGGTAAAAGACCCAGAAACTTCCACACATCAGCGATGATTTTGGTAGGATGGTCCTGCTGACACGGTGGGGTGCTCAGGACAAGCTGACATGTGGTGGAAGTTTGTGTCTAAGCCAAAGGAGATAAAAACTATCATTGCCTAGTCAGGAGCAGAGCGGGCACGTAGGACCTCCCATGACCAGGCACAGGGCTCAGCCACGGGGCACTGGGGAAGCACTGGGACCAGCCTGTGCGCACTGGGGTGTGGAATGCATAGACTGTCTGTTGAGCAGTACAGAGAAGCCAGAAAGTAATTCAAGTAATTCAACTGTGTATGATTTTATGTTAGAATTATCTGCTATGCCAAAGAGTATGCCATTCATCAGGATTTTTACCTTTGATCTCCTTCCTCACATGGGTTTGGCTTTCGGGACAGCTCACCCAGGGGCGATATTGGGTATAAATCCGAGGATTTAACAGCCCAGTCCTTCTGGCCCTTGCAGTCCCTCCCAGCCAAAGCATGCCACTTCCACAGCAAAGTGAGACAAGCCCTTGCTAGCGCTCACTGCCACCCCTGTACCCATCCCTGCCTGCAGCCTGAGCAAGGGCTGTGCCAACCCTGGGGAGAAAACATCCAGGTCATTTGTAAACACTAATTATAACCCTTATCTTCTGTCTCTGGAAACTTAGTCCCTGTTACACCCAGTCATCCTCTTGCTGATCCCTACAGGCAGCAAAGATAATGGTGGTCATCCTTGGCGATGCTCTGCGAAGCCCCAGCAATACTCTGCATAGAACGGTTAGCGTTGGAAAGGACCTTAAAGATAATCGAGTTCCAACCCCCCTGCCACAGGCGGGGATGCCTTCCACTGGAATAGGTTGCTCAAAGGAGCGAGTGTAACCCCACCGGCACCTGCCATTGGCAATAATGCCTCCTTGTTCAGGCTCTGCCTTGGCGAGCGCGTTTCCTGATGTTCAGAGGCACTTCACAGCCAATATTATATCTGTCTCTATGGCCAAAGGCAGGCTGGGCTGTGTCACGGTGGAGTTGTGGTTTTAATCCTTCTGGTCTGGAGGCTCCAACAGCCTCTGAGAAGCCACTCTGATGCAAAAGGCACCTGGGTTTGGAGTGAGGTCAAGATCACTGCAGTTAGGCTGAATTTTAATCATCATGTAGACCTGACTAGGTGCCAGAATTGGGGTTTTATTTGAATGTTCCTTAATTCTGCAACTACATAAATCCCTCTGCCTAACAAAACATGAAGCCGTGCAGCTGCTGACAGTTACTGACAAGCTGATAAACAATTCAAGATGCTTTTCAACAGCTTTTTTTCTCAGTTCTAGAGCTGTCTGCCTTCCCAGCTAAGGTTACATCAGTGTTGTCTTTAATAATTTAGAGACCATCCTACTCACTCTAATGCAATTGTCGTGTTTGGCTGTCAGCTAGAGCAGGAACAGTGAACAATGAATCACAAGTCAGCAGTTTTCTGTACTACTTATTTACCCAAATTCTTCAACATTAAGAGCTTAAGGCATACGTTAGGCTCACACTTCCTTATTTTTAAGAGGAATCAGAAGAACCACTCATGCATTTCCAGTTCATCTCCTTCCTATCACCCCAGCCCATCTGCTGGTTTGGCTGACAAGCTTCATTGTTTTTTAAGGGAACAGGAGGATGTGGCCCCACACCACGCATGTGTGCAAGGGCAGGTGTGTGCGTGCCTGCATATGCACCAGCACCTGCGTGTCAAACAATTTGACAAGGACAGCTGTCTCAAGTGTATGAAGCTTTCACCAGAGTCACAAAAACAAGTGCAGAGAGAGCAAGCTTTAGCTTGTGTTGCTGCTTTGGGAAACCTTGTGCTTGTTAGAGGACACATGACAAAGAGCTGTCACCCAGCTAAGGGTGCCAGAGAGCAACAGCGACAGGAGGTCAGCACACGCAGAACATTGAGGGAAGCCTAAAATTGTGATCAACCTGTCATCGTCACACATCTCGATGATGGAATGCTGCTGTGGCTCACAAACTGGTACTAACTGCCGTGCAGATATTAAAAGGAAAAGCAGCTCGGGTTTCAAAGGGAAGCCTCTCCTCCGTGAGCTATTGCTGTCTGATCACTCAGAATTTGATGGCAGAAGAAAAATAGCTGGAAGACCACATGACAGTTTATTGGATGGAAAATACAAGGAAAGCAAACAAGGAACCGTGTAATGCAATTCCTGCTGCTGGTTTCAAACATTCCATTACAGGAGTTAATTAGAAACAACCATTTTCAAATTTCTTAGCAACTCATCTCATAAAATATCTTAATTCTCTGTCGTCTGATTCTCACTACTACCTTCATTCGGGTTTCCCGCTGTGACCAGACTGACAGGGAAAAATCCAACTCTCTCTTTTCCACTGTGTATTCGCCTGCCTCTACTACCCGCGCGTTTCGGCAGCGTGTAACCCCAGGGGTAAATACTCAGCGTGTAACCCCGGGGGAGCACGTTTGCGTCCGATTTCTCGACCCCAATCTGCACATCCCCCCAAAGGCCACAGCCAGCCGGTCCGGTTTGGGACCCCCCTGGGAGCGCAGCGGTGCGAGGGGCACACAGACGGGCGAGGGGCTGCCCAGCCGCCGGGAGCGGGGACACGCGGGGGGTCTCCGGCAGCGGGGGGTGCCGGGCGCGCGGTGCTACCCCGGGGCGCGCGCGGCCCCACCCGGGTTCNCCCGCCCGCCCGCCCGCCAGCCCATCCTGCCCTGAGGTGGCGGCGGCCGCCCTGTGCTACGCTGCGCTGCCGGCGGCTGGGCCCCGCGCGGTGCGGCTCCGCCCGGCGCCGTCATGGCCTCCGACAGCGACACCGAGGAGTTCTACGATGCACCAGAGGACGTGCACCTGGCGGGCGCCTCCCCCGCGCCGTGAGTCCGGCGCGGCCGCGCCCCGCCCTGCCCTCCCCTCCCCTCCAGCGCGGCCCTGAGGGGAGACGGCCGCCCCCGGCCCTTGCGGAGCCCCTGGGGGGAGGGAATGGGGGACTGCTCCGAACCCCGCGTCCCCCCGGCTGAGCGCGCAGCACTCCGCGCCCGGGCAGCGGGGAGCTCGGCCGTGCTGGCCGCGGGCGGGCGGGGCTCGGCGGTGGGTTGGTTGAGCGAGGGGCAAGCCCAGAGTCAGGAGGAGGCGAAGAAATCGAGCAGTTCTCTGTGTGCTGTCTGAGGCTTGTGGGGATGGCAGTAGCTGTTATCTTGATGAGATCGTATCTCCTTGCCTTGGGCAGGCAGCGTGTAATATCTAGAAAAGATGCGCGGAGGTGAAATCGGGACCAACAGAACTAATCCCTGACGTGATACAAGTGACAGATTTTCTGAGGGCAAAGAGAGGGAGCTTCTACAGCAACAGGCTGCTGGTTGCTGTGTGTGAAACAGCTTAGTGGCCTCTGTCGCTTGTTTTCAGTGGCGCTGCTTTGCTGCTTCGTGTATTTAGCCAGTGTATGGTTCTTTGTAGTGAAGTTTTAACAGTATTTTGTAGTGTAGATTCCTAGTCCTCAAAACTAACTGTGTCACCATGTTATCGATGTTAGCCAAATAGGCTCCCTCTTTTTAATTTGTAAATATCTCTTTCCGGTTGCATACTGAACAGGTTATGGCTTGTATCAGTTCTGTTTTTCATGTAGTCTGGACCAAACCTCTCCTGACCTTGGAGGATGAGGTTTCATGTAGCTTGTTCAAAGAGCAATAAGATATGGATTGTGGGATCCATCCATTTGAAGCTTTAATAATTGACTAAGGGCTTGTTTTAATCTGTGTGTCAGTGGTCACTGGATGCCCACAACAAAGGAAAGACTGCATCTGTTTTCCTCACCCATGCATCCTGTATTAAAGCTTTTCTGAACTTAGCTTTTTACGTACCCTGGTGAAAAGTACATCTTGGTATACAGTTCTGCAAGGTGTGGTAAGCCAAATTAACAGCACTTGTGCTGAAAGGAGGTTTTGTTCTAACTGCTTACCTTCTTCTGGCACTAGTGATCATCAGACTCTTTTATGAGTTGCTTTAACTCAGAGTAATTGAAAACAGCTGAAAATTTGAATAGTTTTAGCTGTTTAAGTTAAAACAGCTGGAACCTGGCAGGATGGGGACAGGAGATGGTGTAGGTGTGAGATTTGTGTGGCTAGAAGCTACAGGCAGGAAAGGGGAACCAGACCTTTTGGTAGAAGTGAGCTATTAAATCTGGCCCAACTGCACATCCTGCCTTTTATTTTATATAGATAATACCCTGTGTCCTGACTTTGCAGATTTCCCCCGCCTGTATCTAAGCAAAACTTGATAATATGAAGTCACTCATTAGTAACTAAAATGAAAGATGCTTTTAATTTTTCTATGGCTTTTCCATAACCTATAAGGATGCATCATTGACTCAAGTTGTTAGAATTCTGTCAGCTTGAGTCAAGTAAGCAGGTGATCTCAGAGGGCTTAGCTTGCAATACAGATACTGAATCTGTAACTGTCTGCTATTGAATCTGTGCTGACAATATGGAGAGCATTTTCTCTAAATAAGCTTTGAGGTTTCTTAAGAGCTCATGTCACATTTACATTGGACGCTTCTTGGAAGCAGCCTTGTAGACTGTAGTTTTGAGACCTGTGCATGTGTTATGCCTTTGAGTTGGGACCCACAAAAAAAAAAAAAAATCAAAACTTTCTCGTGGGAGGAAGGGCAACTGAAAACAACTGCATATTGCAGCTTGAGGCATTTTCTTGTGCGTTCAGTGTTCTAATGATCAGCAAAAACACTTGGGAATCCTTTTTGGCAGCATATGCTGTGGCCACTTTTCAGTAAAGTGCTGTAGGTATATTTTCCCTCATTAAAATTTTGGGGGTTGTAGTTTCATCTTCCATGCGGGGAAGTTTAATAACTGCTGATACAGAAATGTTGAAAGTGGTGACAGTTGCTTATGTAAACTTCCTGCCTTCTGTACTATTTATTTGTTTTATTAATTGTCTCATGTGATGTGGAAGAGTGGAATTTTCAAGTTGGATATAAGCTCCCTGTTCCCATTAAGTCAATAGGTACTGATGCTTAAGCCCCTCTCTCAAGGAAAGCACCATATCTACATCCTCAAGCACATATAGAACTGATGCTCTTAAAATAATTAATTATCAAAAATTACAGCACTTATTACAAAATGTTTATTTCGGATGACAATGGACTGAGATAGCTCTCCTGGATTGATGACTTTCCATAAAGTGAAGTGTGCTTAAACCAGATGTTTGGAGACTATGGTGTCCCCTCTGGTCAGGCCTCTATGCTTCACTTCTGCTGTAGATCTTGCCTTTTCCATGTAATTCTGCTTTTGGCAGGATGTGTGGAGAGTATCCATCTGTTAGATAACTAGGTCCCAAACAATGTCTGTTTCTATATGCTTTCCTGGACTCTAGAAAAACATCCTTTTGGACTGGTCAGTGAAGGCACTATTTGTTGTGTAGCCAAAGGAGTGGAGAGGGAGTGGTAGCCCGAAGGTGTGCTTATTTAGCCTCTGGCACTCTACTTTCAGAAGACTAACCACAGGATAGATTTAGAAAAAGACCCTGAAATTTAGAGGCATGAACTGTCTCATGAAGGAGAATGTCAGTTTTGAGAGAAGGAAAATATGAAGTAAGGCATACTGGTTTAGGCACAGGCATGTGACAGACCTTCTTATGTTTTATTTATAAGAAAAGTGATCCACCCACTCTGAAATAAAAAACTGCCAAACATAATAGTTTGAACATCATACGCCTAACCGTAAGGGGCAAGTTTGTTCCTAGTGTGCTTGTATCCTAAAAATTGTTATGGGAAACCAAATAAAAGTCATGGGATTCAAGAGAGGGTGTAGATAATGAGAAAATCCTCTGGTACTTTAATTTAAATTATTGAATTCTAACTTCAGTAGTCCCATCTTATTGAAGTTGCTTCGATGCTTTTCCTGAAGAATCTATTTTTCTTCTGTGTAGGAAGCTAGGTAATGTTAAGTTGTGCCCTGTTGACACATGGGACATGCTTAGTACAGCTTTTTTGTTGGTGTGTATTTTAGCCAGTATGCAAAACTGATCTTGGCAGCAAACGGAGTGTGAAGTGTTAGTTATGTTGCTGTAGTGACTTGCAGCACTGCAGACTTCTGCCTTCTGAGTTAGCTGAAGTTTCCAAATGCTTTCCAAGGGCAGCCCAAACAGGCACTGCAGTAATGAATCCTTGTGGTTTTGAAGCTGTGGACTGCCACGGAGAGCTGCATCAAGAATAATTGTAGCTTCCAGAGCAGCGGTAGGTTAGATGGAGGGAAGCATCGTGTGCCTCTTCAAGCTGAAGGACAGCAGGAAATACAGTTAGCAGGCTGTTTGCTGAACCTGTATGTTCTGTACTGCTACTATACATACACTTTACACCTGCCTATTAGCACACCTGCATTGTAACAATGTACATCCTCCCAGGAGAGCAGGCAGTGTGTTTTTGGCGTTTGACTAAGGCCAGTCGTTTACATTATTGTTTTTTCTGATGGGTTAAATGTTTTGTTTTCTGTTAAAAAAACTTAGCAACAATGTGTCGAAAAAGTGAAGCTTACTTTGAATAGGTACTAGGCTGGAGCTACCTGATAGTGAGAATGGCAGCTTCCTGCAGTCTGGTCAGTATTGAGATGACTTTGACAGCTGAATAAATAATAGTAAAAAAAAAGTTATTCAGAAGTTTATTTGACTTTCAGATTCGTGAGGCATCTGGTTATGTTTGTGCAGGTGAAATGGGATTTTTCTCTTTGAATTTTGTTTAATTTTCGTAGATAACCTTGAATCCCTCCTCTGTTGCACTGGTGTGTTACAGTGGTATCATATAAGAAAACTTGTTAGAAGTGTTTTATGTGAAATGCAGTCTACAAGATCTATTGTTATCGATTTTTAAATTCCACTGTTTACAAAAAATCATACTAGACTACAAAATAAAGTCTTTGCCTTAGGTTTTCTATGGCATATCTCAGTTCTGATGTTCTGCCTGGTAAACCTGTAAAGCTACAGACCTTTCAAAGCAAAATCAATATTTGTTCATTGGATTTATCTTGATATATATATTTTCAGACACTTTTGACCCTGTATATACTTTTTTTAAAAAGGCAAGCATTTCAGATACTGCATCCATAAAACCAGTGGCCTTAAAGTAAAACTGGGGAGTGGAGAACACTGGTAACTTCAGATGTTTGGGAAGGTGAGACCATTCCAGAGTAATGTTGAACCACAACAGACTTCAGTTACTAAACTTTTTCTGTGACTGACTTTGTCTTTCTAATATAATAGCACATAAGCAGCAACTAATCGTGACGAAGGGAGTGATGGTGCTTACAAACACATAACTCAATCTCAGGCAAGCCACTAAATTTATTTGTCTATATTATAAACTGATCTGAAAGTGGTATTATTGCCAAACAGTTGTAGAAGCTTTGCAGTGTTTTAAAAGAGTGTAATACCACGGACAAAGCTTCGCCTTAACATAAGGCATGTACACGTGCTATATCAAGCTATCAGCACTATGTTATATTCTATACCAGCTCTCTCTGTAACCTGTATCACCTGAGCAGTTTTTTCCCAAGGTGAAGCATGAGAGTGGAAAATAACGTGTGTTTTAGTTTGAGTGGGGAGTTTCCACAGAACTAATTAGCTAAAGAAGTCTGAAAGGATAAGTGTCTTTTGAAACCTCTTATTCTGTATTACCAGTGGAGGAATGATCTGCCCGTACCAGAAGTGACATGGCAAGTGTCACAATAGAAAACTAGAGCATCTATTTGTAGTTGAGGGGTTTGCATTCTCTTTAGGTTGTAAAGTCTTAGCAGTACCTTGAAGGTTAGGACCCTATACCTTGCTGAAGCCTAGGCATTAATGTTGTAATTATAAGTATATTTCATTGTTAAAGTCATCTTCTGGATTTAATGAACAGACAAACACTTCTGCTCCTATTTTAAGGAAATCTAATAGTTGATAGTAGATCTGAAAATGTTTCAGTAACCAGAAATTCAACACAGGTTGTGTCCTTTCCTGGTGGTATATTTTGGAAGATAAAAGATGTGTTTGTTTTCTCAGGTTACAATACTGATTTTGCTCTTTTTTGCATGCTGAGGTTAGCACCTCCTAGGAGGATTATGCCTCAAAACAGTGTTATGGATATTGTGCATCTTAAGTGTCAATATCTCTGCAGAAGCATCTAGGTTTAAGGTGTTAAATTAGTTACAAATTATACAGTCCACTGTACCTTCTTGTTTACTTAACTCTGCTGTGTAACTGATCTTTTTGTGATGAAATGCTTTCAGACAGTAAAGAGCAGAATTGAAATTCTTGAAAATGAAATTGAAATTATTCTCTTTTTCAGAAGGTATTGTCCCTTGAAACCATCATTTTGGAGGCAGGAGGGGCAAATTAGACTGAGATCTCTATGTATTGCTTGGTACAAGATGATACTCAAAGTTGTTAAGTGTCACTGGCCTTGGTAGCCAGCTGGGATGCTTGTACAATCCAGGTTGTAGTTAATTTGGTAGTAAGCTTTTAAGGAAATAAACTGCAACTTGGTCTCTGTGTGTGACTGTGAAACTAACAGAATCATAGAACAGCCCAGTTTGGAAGGGACTTCAAAAGATCATCTGGTCCAGCCTTCCAACATCTTTATTTATGAGTAGGATGCTGTAGTCAGAGTAAGCAGTGTGACTCAATATTTAAGAATTCTGAAAATCTTGTGGAAAATGCAAGTTCAGGATGTAGTAAGAGTTGACTGTTCACTGATTGGATTGAGTGGTGACCTGAGGAGAAGTAATTATCTGATACCATTCCCCTGAGATACCTTGTTCTTTCCTGTAATTAGTGAAATGAGAGGTTATGTGTGAGTGGATGCTAATACAATTTCCCTGTTTCAGCGTATGCATTTTAGAAAGTAGTGCAAAACTAGTTCCCTCTTGTTATAATGTAAATACTTGTATTTAAACCAAGTGTCATGATTAGAAACAAGAGCTTACGTTTACTAGAGAGGCTAAGGGGCAGAATGGCTGTGATGGAGCTGACTCTACAGATGAGGTTTCAGGCACTTGATTTACAAGCTAACGGAGCATTTGTGCTTCTGCTTGTCTTGGTTTCTTTGATGTCCACCCTGTGCTCCCTGTACATGCTAATTTTAAATTCTGTGTAATGCAAAATGTTTTAAAATCTGTTCTTGGAAAAGCATCAGCTTATTAGAAAAAGGTGATAGAAATATGATTTTTAGAATATTCTTGTGAGAAACTCTCGGGGATTGTATCTGTGCGTTGTAGAAAGCTGAGTGCTTAACTATTTAGAGCCTTCTTTGTAAAGGAGTGGTATGAGAAGCATTCACTTTGTTTCTGGTCTAAAGTATCAAGTATGCATTCACTGTAAAGGAAGACTGGGTTACAAACTGTTTAATATGAAGCTTAGTGTCATTGGATTTTTTTTTTTTTTTTTGTCCTGGAGCTCTACCTAAGTCTGTCTTCTCTAACAGGTCACCAACAAAAGTTGGATCCCATGTATTAAAGGTGAGTTTCTTCTTAAAATCAATCAAACACCTGTTGATTAACATCATGTTGAGCATTGCTACCTAAAGTCTATGTACTATGGTAACCCTAACACCTACACAGACAGGAGATTACAAGCTTTCCTTGTAGGTACCAATTGTTGTGCTTATGTCTCTAGAGGTTCCAACTTTACCTTTGTTTAGGGTATCTTAACATGTCTTGAAGCTAATTTTATTCTGAAATGTGTGTGTGCAATTTAACTGAGCTCTCCATTGCTAGACTCCCTTCTTTCAAATTTTTGTGAGTAGTAAGCAAATCTCTGCAGCGCTTGGTTTTTGGTCTTGATTTATACAAAATTGTTGACTTTGCCCTCTTCTGTCCTCAAAATAAGAAAAATCTTAGTGTTTGTGCTTCAAAAGCCTTCCCTCTAGGTTATGTGAAGATAAAACACTATATTTAGCTTAATAAGGCAGCATTGCCACTTCCCACGCAGGTAATTGGTATGCTGCATCTGTGCATAGTGACAGTGCAGCTGAATCTGGCACACGTTAAATAAGTGAGGAGTTGGAACCTTGTTCAAATAACACTCGTTTCCTGATCTCAGAAGGGCCAAAGGTGATGCTGTGCAATACTGTTACACAGAGTAAAGGAGGATTGACATTTTGTCCGCAAAGTTGGGAAATTGTAATGAAAATAGTGTTTGTGATTTGTCAGCAGCACTCTGCTCTCAATCAATAATCTTTTTACAGGGGTACCAGATCTTACAGCATCTTGTATGGAACAGAGGCTTATCCCCTATTTTGTGTTCTGTTTAATGTCCCTTTGATGGTTCAGTATTACATGTGTAAGCCTTTCAAGAAATGTCGGTCTATCATTCTCACTGAACTCAGTGCAATCAATGAACTTCAAAACTAACTTTAATGTCTTGTTGACTCAGTTATTAGCAATGAAGTTCTGTATGTTGTTTGTGGGGTTTTTATTTTATTCTCTTGTAAAGTCACTTGTTCAAAGCTAAGTTTTTGAAGGTGGAAAAAGTACTTGTTTCTCTGCTTAGTACATTATCAGTTGAGTGAACGTGTGACTAATGGTATAGTTTGTTTTGGAATCGGTAAGAAATATTTCCTAAGTCCAAAGTTTAACAGGTGTGTGACTTTAATGTCAATAAAATTAGAAATGAATATAATGGGCTTCTGTAGACACTGGTTACACTTAAATTATTTAAGTTGTCATACCTTTGAAGATAGATTTTACTGATAAAGCAAAGTAGAACTTGCATTTACATGAGAAAAACTTTGTGGAAAGAGGAGGAGGGAGTGGAAAGGGAGGAAGAATTTTTCTGTAATTGCAGCTGTCTCTGCATGATGTGCTATTTTTTGAGGTCAGAACTTTCAAAGATGGATGTCTACAAGAGGTGTGGGTTTTTTTCAAACGTTATAGTATGATAATATGCTACAAAGATTCTGTTTGACTAGTTAAGTGTCTGAAAAAGGTGATAGGGTAAATTTCTTAGGTATCTGCACTACAGAGCCACTCTAAATCTTGTCAAGGTCCAAAAAATATGGAGAGGTCTTTTAAAATACCCATTTAATATGGAGATAAGGTATCTTGCACATATCCAAAACTGTATAAGTGAATTAAATTAATAGCCTAACAAAAATAGTTTGTAATGGTAACAGATAGCCTTTGGAGGCTTTAACATTGTGAGGGAGACAGTTGAGGGCTGCTGACCTCAACAGAGGAGAGTTTTCTATCTGTATAGAGGAAGGGAGACTAGAACAGCAGTTCTGTATCTCAACTTGGGGACTCAGTTGATATGTGTTTGTTTTCTCTTGGTCTTTTAAGTTTAGTAACTTAATTCTTTGAGCCAGCTGTGAGGAGTTTTTCTTTTTTGTGAGACAAATACAGGCTTTTATCTGCAGCTTTTGTCACCAAATAGGCTATGCAGGGTGGTCAAACAGTGGAACAAATTGCACAGAGATGTGCAGTCTCCATCCTTGGGTATAGTCAAAAGCTGACTGGACACATCTCTGAGCAACTTGTTCTAGTTGGCTCTTCTTTGAGGACCACAGGATCTCAGCAGGTCCCGTCTAACAGGTTTCTACCGGATTCCTCTTCAGATGTTGCTAATTATGCTTATAGGCAATGTGATCAATAATTCATGTAGAACAGAAGGCATATGATGAGGTTCCAATTAGACCATATTAACTGAGGTTAAAGCAGGCTTCTTGTTAAAGCACTGTTCTTCTATGGTATAAACTACTTGTTTTTCTGAGCCCAAGATTTTTCAGGAATTGATGAGTATGTTAACTCACAACCACAATGTTTTCAGCTCTGTTTTAAGACTTTGCATAGGATATCCATACTTAACATGCCCAAAGTGTAATCCAATTCTAATATTCCTAGGGCTGCCTATTGTAAGCATGTTTTAAATTTTTTTGTTAAATAAGACTTAAAACTGTTACAAAGATTTACTACATTATTTTGACCCATGAGGCCACCTTAAATGAATTGTTTTTCTTAGTTCTTTGTTTTGTAGGATATGCCAAAGTGTCGATGCACATCTCAAAACTATACTTCTAAACTGCAAGCTGACTTTCACATAAGTAGTATGATATCCCGATAGTGTTGATTATACATATATAAAAAATAACAAATATACTCACCTTTGAATATTCAGGTAGTCTTTCCACATGCTGTGAAAATGCTCCTGTTTTTTTGCTTAAATCCAGTAATTTCACTTGTTCTGCTGCAGCTTATTTAGATTTCAGAAGGATCTACTTAAAGGTGACTCATGGCAAAAACAGACAATGTACACTAGGAATAAATTGTGGAACATAAGATTCCGTGTCGGAACCTCAGAGGTGTATTTGTGACCATGTGATTGATCTGCCTGACTTAACCTTGAAGTTTCTAAAAAAGTTTCAATTATATGTTGTGATAATACAGTTCTTGTATCCTTTACCACAAGCTGATAAAGAAAAAAATATTTTAATGTGGGTTTTCCTTACTGCAGATTATTAAATGTGTATGTTTCTCTAAACTTCATGCTACCTTTAATTTTGTTTTAGTTGAATTTGAAACCTCTTAAAGATAACTACCTTTTGTTTAATAGTGTGCAGGCTTTCTCTCTGTGTATGGTAGTGTGAAATGTTCTCCATGTCTACTGTGCATTATGTTTAAACATCTGCCTGACAGCAGTAATGCATGAAAATGTAGCAGAATTCTTGTCTCTATGCTATTTAATTTGTTGTAACTGTATTTTTGTTAAATCATCTTACTGAAGGACTTTGTGCCATCATCTTATGGTATTTACCATCTTTTTTCCATAGGATACAGACAGCAATCTACACAAAGCTGGAAATGAAACCTTTGTACAAGAAATGAAACAAGATGATTCAAAAGAGGTTAGTTAAATATTTCTTTGCGCTTCCAGCATCACAGTAGAAATATTAAATAATTTCGTAATCAGTCTTCATCCCAAAGCGAACATAGGGTAGATTTCTAAGAGCATCTATCTAAAGGGTAAATATGAAACTAAGTGTTCTGAACACATATTTCAGATCCACCAGTGTTGAATTATTTGTGTAATTTAAAGGATCATTTTTATCAGTGCATGAGAACTCAGAAGAGTGAACAGGTCTTGTTTTCTAACTTTCTCTCAAAGTATATTAAAGAGAAATGGAAATCAGTCACTTTGTTCAGTTATGCCTATTTCTGCACCTAAGTCTCCATAATTTTTAAACAAAATATATTTTGTAGACAAAGTAACTCTTCAGTGGAAGAGTTCTTGTGGATGTTCTACAGACTGACTGGTAAGTGTACCACAGAAATGCCTGCTATTTAACAGTAGAATGGTTTTGGGTTTGTTTTTTAGATTATTGACAGTATTATAGAAGAAAGCCAGAAAGCACAACAACTAGATGATGATTCTTTAGCTTCTAGAGGAAAAGAACTGTCTGTTCCAACTTCAGAAGCAAATGCTTGGATTTCTGCAGCAGGTATCCCTAGTAGTATTCCAGAAGTAGTAGCTGGTAAAATAGCATTGCAAGAAGACCCTAGAGAAGCGGTGTATCAGAGCGTGTGTAAGGACACTGAATTGGAGTCAGGGAAGCTTTTGTTTACTTCTGAGCAACAGGAAACTCATAAACTAACAAAAGTAACAAATGCAACTGACCATAAAATGGATGAAACTGAAGCACTAGAAGAAACCTCAAAAAGTGAGGACATAACAGAAAAGAAAGAGGAAAATACTTTAGAACAAGGGGTTTCAGATTTATCTACCAAAGACCTTTCTACAGCAGAAGAAATGCCTCCAGCAAAACCACCAAGGCAGCTTACTGTAGAACCTGATATAGTTGCTAGTACAAAGAAACCTGTCCCAGCACGGCCACCACCTCCAACAAATGTTCCTCCTCCAAGACCACCACCGCCTGCACGGCCAGCTCCACCACCTCGGAAGAAGAAGAGTGAAGTGGATTTTGAAGTGCAAAAACCTGTTTTGGAAGGCAAGTATTCTATTTAAATGGCTTTAGTTATCTACATGGTTATGATTTTTGTGTTTTGAGTGAAGAATCATTCAATCTTGTAGTTTTAGTTGATGTCGAAATGACGAAAAAAATTCTTCAACAATCTTAGCTTCTTACAGTGGAGAACTACCCTTCTGCATTACAAGTGTTCCTAATTTGTAGACTTTCTTGTAAACTAACACTTCCTACCAAAATAGCTACTTCTGTAGCAAGGAGAAGTTCTCATCAACACAGAAACTAAAAACAGTTGCACACTTCAAATAAAATATGTGCAATCTGTATCTGCATAGAAATACAAGTCAAGATGTAGACTGAGGTCTCATGAAAATCTGTAGTCCTGGATTACTAGGGAAATGACTAAAAAAAAAATAATTGTTAATAAAACTTAAGAGGACTAGGTGTGAAATTGTGCCTGTGCCTCCAACTATATGTAAAATACATAATAAGACAGATTTGGTGGCAGTTGATGTTTAAAAAAAAAAAAGTCAAACTTGTCAGAAAAGGTGTTCAGGAGTATGATGTTAGGATTCTGACAATATGTAGACTCTCTGTGGCAAGTGTTATGCTCTTCTTTCTAATATGACTCTCTCTTCAGTTTCTCGAGATAACTTTGCAGCTGGTGGTCTTTTAACTCCAAGTGCAGTGACAGAAGGCATGCCCAAAGATTCTCAGCCTTCTTTGGATTTGGCAAGTGCAACTAGTGGAGATAAAATAGTCACTGCCCAGGTATTGGGAAACAATTTCAAGTTCAATAACTGTAACATTTTCTGTCACTTTAGTGTTAACACTAAAGATAACGTGTTCTGTCTGCAAAATTTCAGGAAAATGGGAAAGCAGCTGATGGCCAAACAACAAATGAAGTACTTGGACCACAAAGACCCAGATCTAATTCTGGAAGGGAGCTCACAGATGAGGTATTAATGAATGAATGTGGTCTGTACATGGCAAATTCTTGTGCTTGCTTTTCCAGTCTGTCAAATGAGTTGGAGTAGTCACACGTCATTCTTTGTGCTCTGAACCACTATGTGCTTTGACCAGGGATGCAAACAGGAGTGATGGCATGCTGGCTTTGTCCACCTGAGCACTTCGTGGTCCCTGAGTTATATGTGGTATTAGTGTTTGAAAGCGTGAGCTGTAATAGATCTGAAATGCCGTGAGTTTGTGTTTGTAGTTATGCAAGCATGCCACAAGATTTCAGTGTGAGGGAACACCAGCAAACTTGGTGTTTTGTCATGTCTCTAAAAGGACAAAGACTCAGCAATAGGAGAATGATTTCCCTAATATTAAGTAATAGTTTATTCAGTTAATAACTTCCATTAATCTTACTGATGTTACTGAGCTGCTGCCAGTGTTTACTTGTGTGTATCTGTGTATAGCTTTTTTTGCTGCTGCTACACAAGTGTATGATCATGAACAGATCATGAGATGCTACAAAAACCTAATTTCCTTTGCGTAGTACTAGTTAGGTCTCAATGCTTTTTCTCTGTAGGTAAAGGTTATCTTTGACTAAATCTCACTTACAGCTGTTAAAATATCTAAAAGGGGAAGACTTCAGAAATATTTTAATTACATAGTATGTTTAATATTAGCATGGAGGGTGTCATGCTGTGGCTGATGTCTGTACAGCTGCATTCCTTTTTTTTGGAGTTGAAGCTTGTGGTGACATGTAATTGTTCATCTGTGCATAGTGGTTGACAGTGTTTGCGCTAACACGCTAAAGGCAATTTAAACTTAGTCTTTGTGAAGAATTTCCCATTAAGATATATAATCTGTAAGATCAGATTTATGTTTTGCCCTAGGTTTTGGAGTCTAATCAAGTCATCTTGGTCTCGCATCTTATTTTTTCCATAGGAAATTCTAGCAAGTGTAATGATAAAAAACCTTGATACAGGTGAAGAAATACCCTTGAGTTTGGCAGAAGAAAAGTTGCCAACAGGCATTAATCCCCTAACTTTACATATCATGAGGAGAACTAAAGAATATGTCAGGTATGAATGCTGATAGCTTTTAGCTTTTTCTGATACTGTTCTCTTGTCGTTTTTGCATACATGGAGGCAGCTTTTGTGCAAGTAGTGTCCCAATCCATCTCCCATTAGCCTAATTTGATCTGGATTTATATGAATTATATATCAGACAATTTTAGTTTTTTTGCATTGCTGTATTGTCATTGGAAGCTCACTCCTGTAGAACTGTACTTTTCTGTGTACAAACTTCTGTTCAGAATTAACCAGTATTGATTTATTTGTTCTATGGAAAGCAAGGTATGAGAACAAGGTGGCATGTTACCAGTTCCTAGTAATGTAATATATTTTGTTTGCTCTTAGCTTTCAAAGCATCACAACAAGCATAAAGTCTTGTATTTATGGAAGGGTGTAACATATCTTTGGCATCTGAGTGTGTATACAGTTTTAGTATGAAGATGCCTAAGAACTGAAAGATCTGTTTTATTACTTGATTAGCATCACGTCCATGTATTTCCTATGTGTTATGTGAAAGAATTAAGATGGATCCTGAAACGCAGTTCCTACTTTGCTAATGTTTCATTCAATTTAGATTCATTATGATTTAGTATTAAACAATCACTTCTGTATTTCCTAGTAACGATGCAGCACAATCTGATGATGAAGACAAAATGCAGACGCATCAAACTGATACTGATGGAGGGAGGTTAAAGCAAAAGACGTAAGATGCTGTTTCATGTCCCTACAAAGAAAACGCGGGTTTTATTTTTCTAAGCTGAAGCTCTCCTGACTTCTGAACAGGTTACCTTTAAAGTACAAGTGATACCTGAATTTATGTGAGCCCATTATTCTTTAGTTAAACTGAAGATTACATGACTGCTGGCAATTTAAATGTTCATTTTAACACGCAGTAATGGAAAAAGACAATATTGCATTTCAAATCAAAAACTGTTGATTCATAATAACAAAAAATGAAAAATTGCCAGTGTTACGTGTTGAAGAAGTGCCCTTGCTTTTTAAGGACGCAGCTGAAAAAGTTCCTTGGCAAATCTGTAAAGCGAGCAAAGCACCTTGCTGAAGAATATGGTGAACGTGCTGTAAATAAAGTTAAGAGTGTTCGAGACGAAGGTCAGTGACGCTTTTTTTTTCAGTAGGATAGTCTGTTTATCCTTGGGCTTCTAGGAATCAAAGCTGTCTGAGGGACATACACTGCTGTATAATATCACTATACAGTTGATGTGGCTTTTTAGAGTTAACACTTGTAGCTTGGTAAGCATTCTGAGACTTTGTGGGTTACAAGGTTAAATTCTTGTAAAGTAGTAGTTGAGAGACCTTTTCACCTAAACTAGTTGAATACTATAACTTTTGTTGTGCTGTAAAAAAGCTGTCTTGATATCAAAGTGTAAACCTTTTTGGAAAGTTATTCCAGCAAAGGTAGAAGTGGGAGTTGTCTTCATTACTTTAGTAAAATCAGATTGCTTTCTGATAACCAGTGCCACCATTAGAATTCTCGTATAGCTTGAGCTCCTGTTACATTTCCCAACTACAACTGTATTCTCCCCTCCCTGTTTCGTCAATGTTTCTTTCAGACAGACTTCTAGTCCTGCAGTGAGCCAGTCTAACCACAGCCTGAGATAAGTGCCATAGAACTGCTGCACTTCAGCATCTTACGTTGCTGCTGGCTGTTTGCCCCAGCTCTTTTGCAATTCTTATGCTTCGTGGGCAAATCACCAGCGTATTCAGTCAGAAGAAAACAATACGATGAGATGGATGATTTTCAGCACGCATTCAACTGACAGAAATCACTTAGTGCAGGATATGCTGAACACAAGACCCAGTGCAAAGAAAGGGGTGGAACAAAAATGCGTAGCAGTTCTTATTGTGAGCGTTCAGCATTTGGATTCACT